>LKNJ01002116.1:0-81249 GCA_002120245.1 Maccullochella peelii | reverse complement strand
CCCCCCCCCCCCACGCCTTTCCGCTGCAGAAAAATGACAGGATAACCTGATGAGGATGGAGGGGAAGTGAAGTGAGCTCATTTCCTATAAAGGCAAGAAGAAGGAAATGGGATTGTGGGAGGGGAGAGAGGGGATAATGGTTTGCTGTATGTGTGTTTAATGACATGGTCAGACAAAAAAAGCCCCCACCCCCAGACCACACTTCCTAAAGGCACTTGAAAATCTAAGCAATATAAAGAGGGGAACTTTGACATTTCTGGTGATGATGGTTATGCTGCTTACATAACAGGGAGCACTGTATGGAAGAAAGATGGCATAAACTACTCACTTATGTGTATGAGCAGGTCAGTTCATCTAAAATACAAGAAAAAAACAAACATTTTCTCTCTTACCCCTAGTGGCATCTAGTCAGGCAAATAACTTTGGTTTTGTTTGCCCAGGTTTTCAGATCTCCTCTACTCCCACCACTCCAAGAAGATCTGAATAACTCAGCATCTTAAGCCAAAATTATATCTACATGGCTGGATCCCCTCCTTATGATTAAGTGTGTACTGTTTGTTTTGTAATTTGGGTGAACTGAACCTTTAAAATTACATCAAGAAAACTAATTTGTACATTCTTTATCTTGGGTTACATCCTTCTGTCTCTCACTCAGACATCTGTGCATTTTGCAACAGTTCCTGTGTCTGTGCAGAGCTGTCTGCAGGGCTGCATGCTGCAATACCTACTTCCCCCTCCTACACACACTGTCATAGGTAAAGGACGTGCACTTAGGCTTGTGATCTGGTCCTGTGTCAAACAAATTCACACCCTGTGGTGACCAGAACCAAGGTGAACGGTGCTGCACTCAAAAAGGTTACTACTCACACACAAAAAAATAACCTACAAAGCGCCTTTCCTCACTAAAATATTCAGCTCTATGCTACTGTAGTGTTTTATGAAGGAATAATGCATGTATAAAGCAAAGATATGAGCTGTGTGTAGAGGTAGCGATTGAGGCAGTGGTGGAGGATTTTCTAAGCTATCAGTATCTCCAGAGCAGAGAGGAGAGCAGTGCAGCCTTGTCCCAGTGGACTCGCACTGAGACACACAGTCTGCAGGAGCAGGCTTTATCTTCTGAGCTCTCCCTGTAATTGCAGGACATTCAGCCCCTTCACATACACACTCACAGATCTGCTATCCAGCACAGCTAATTGGGCAGCAGCACTGTGGTGCAGACTGTTGCGTAAACACGGTCAAGTCACCCTAAAACATAGGGCAGCAGCTCACTTGATAAATCTCATAGAATTTTTTGCCAATAGTGCTTGCTGCAAATATCAGTTACAATGTAGCTGCTAAGTAGCTGATGTTCAGATGAGATTTCTTGGGGAGCTGTGAAAGTGTCCTCTGCTGCCAGAGCAGGTACTCAGATGTAGAGCTGTTTTTATACCTGTGGAACAGGTCAGGCTGACTCGGTTTTTGCCAGAGAAAGCCAGGTCTCTATAATCAGCCAACTGTAATTACACCTGACACCCACTAAAACTCAGACACTGACTTTAATAAGAGGGAGGAACTCAGTGTCTATGCAGCACTGACCACATGGGCTGACCAGCAGCAGAGCATGTCACCCTGTGTTGTCATCATCAAACATGACTATCTACAGTAAATAGGTGACTGTGCTGGAGGCTTAAGTTTGGGACACAATGTGCTGATAAAACTTAACTCTTTCATTCAGCATGTGATATGAAAAATGTCTTCAGGGTTATTTCAGGATGGGTTTTAGTGTTTTTAGACAAATACTGCAACTCATTTAAAAGGTTTAACTCCTGCTATGTTTGACTTCTCCTGTGTGTTTCTGATCACGACCCCTTTAACCTGGAGATGTATGAGATGAAATGGAAAAGGAATTGGGCCTGATGGGAGCAACTTTCCCAGATTTTTGCAGACCAGTAAAACACCTCTAATTGCCAACTGGCAAAGAGGTAATAACGGGATCAGATCAGAGAGAGGCTGGAGCTCCCTGCTTCTCTAACCATACTATAGCTCAGGTTTCCCAGCTCAACCCTGCTTAGATTGATGGCTTTCACAAATGGTAGCAGTGGCTGGGCTGGAGTCGATAGAGGCCCTCTCTCTCTCTCTCGCTGATCAATACTGCGTCTGCAGTGCTAAGCTTTGAGAAAGTTACCTAATCAAAGCATTTATCAGAAATTAAGGTAACTGTTCACCTGGAACCCACAGGAGGAAACTGCCTTTGAAGATGTGTGACAGTGATAGTGGTCACAATCTAATAAAATTAGGTGAGCTAAAATCTCACCCTGAAGTGTTCGGATGTGGCCTTTCACTGCAGCAAGGAAATGAAATACAATAATACATACGTGAATTAATACATACGTTTAAAAAATTAATTCTCAAAGGGAAAAAACTGTAATCAAAAGCTCATATATAATATAATACTGTCTAAATAATAGGGTACAATTTACAGTAGAATAAATAGATTTCCAGCTTCTTTACTTTGCCAAATGATTGTCTCAAAACATGGCTCAAAAGAAGGTGTTATGAATTACATTATTGTCTGAGCCTTTAAAAGATAAACTCCAATTATTTTCATACCAGAAGTTTATATGAGTGGTTTACTGTGGTCAAACCTTGTTCCAGGTGATAGGACACTTAACTGCAGGACAAGATAAACGCTTCCAGGAAAATCTATTTGGGACATGAATGGGCAGGCTCTAATTTCAAAATGTTGTTATAGTTGTCATACTAATCAGTCTGGGATAAAATCAATTATTAAAATTTTTTTAAAAATCATTATTTTGTGTCTGAAATCTACCAGCCACTTTCATATTTCACCAGCATTTAGCTGGTGGTCAGTGCTAATTTCCCACCCTGATTCCACCGTCATGCAGCCGTTATGAACAGCATATAACTTGTGTCTGACAAACAGGTAGCGGTTCCCATCACCATCAGTAGGTGTTTAAAACTGGTAGTTGTGCCACAATTACATTGGTAAACTCCTTTTGATCATTTTTGATCTGTATGGAACATACTTCATGATTTTCACAATAGGTGTTAGATAGTTTTCAGTGTTTTCCAGCCGAGAAAACATTGAATATTATAATATCCACTGTTCCAGTATATCCACCCTGATTTTTGCTGGAGCTTATATCATCCAATTACTGCATAAATTGTTCACTGGAAGTCCATTGTTCTACTTCCTGACCAAGGCTTTAGCAAAGCATTCTGATGAATGAGTGAGCATCCTCACGCACACTCAGAGACCAGATGTAAAAGAGGAAGAGAAAATGACTGCCTTCATGTCATGTGTTGTTGTTTTTTCTTTCGTCTGTGGTTAAAAAAAAAAAAAAGTCACACAAGCTTCTCTTTACGTCCCGTCTCCACACAGAAATAATATATTCTTAGCCCGAAAATGTTAACATCACATTTCCCATGCCGTGGCATGAGAGATGTCATGTGGCTGTGGCCTTCATTTTAAGTTAACCATTTGATGCTTTGATCATGAATAAAACCAGCTGCAGGCTAAATAGTATGTCAGCCTTACATTGTTACTTGTGGCGGCCTTTACTGCAGTCACCACCAAGAGCTGTGTAATGGAATCCAAGCCAACTCAACACTGAAGCTACGATCAAGTCATAAACTGAGTCTATAATGTGTACTGCAGTACATGCCTTGTATATCATGCCATAAAAGAACACCACATCTACTATCCTCAATTGAGATGAATAACAGTGGTGCCATATCAGTTGTTTTTAAGACTTAAAATGAACCAAGTTGTTTCTCTTCTAAGAACATGATCAGCATTTTTTCACCGCAGCCTGATAAAACTGCCTTTATTTTCCTTCATTTATCACCTCTGTCAAGCTGACAGCTGTGGAGGGAAAGGGATGTATTCCACTGCACACATGTGCTGCACACTTCTTTAATGTGCACCTATAGATGATATTGTAGTACAATGTCTATATATTCGTGTTAGAAGTAGATGTTCCTTTCTACAGTGCCACAGGCAGCATGCATGCATTCAGTATGCCAATGTATTTACATAACAGCGATGCCTCAAACCTGTATTTCTGTGTATGTGTTCACAGTGAATCATGCACAGATATTTCCTACTACCAGGCTGCTGTTCTCACAGTTTAAGCAGAGCAAGCTGCCAAAAGGACATTTTCATTTGTGCTGAAGCTGGGGAAAAAAAGGCTAGTGAGCCAAAGAATAGAGAAAATCAACTGAAGTGAACAGCAACATTTTTGTTGTGGACGGGGAAGAGATTAAATGTCAATCAAAGACCAGAATCAGCAGGGAACCCTGTGAATGAATGAGTGCTTCCTGTTTAATGAAGCTTAAGCCTCAGCGGTGTGAAGTCCTCTGCTACATTAACTAATGACTTTCTCTTGAGACAACTAACAAGACAAAACAATCTAACACAGCCTTCCCTTTGGTAAGGCATAATTAGAGAAAAGTGGTTGCCATGGAAATTCCTTATTGAATTTGGTTGTTTACACCAGGTAACATAAAAAGCGTAAACATTTTTAAGCTTTTTGTGGTTAGACTTCCTGTTCTTGTTGAAGGAAGACAGTGATTCAAAGTTGATTAAAAAAAAAAGATCAATCATTTCCGTCTCTGCCTGTAAGTAGAAACGTGGCTCATCTTTCGAGTCTCTTGAGTTTGCTTTAGGAGGGACATACTGGACAGACTGCTTAGTGGTGTGGCCATGCAGGAAGCAGTGAGACTTTTCTCAGCTGTACCAACAGATACCATAGCAGTAGATGTGAGTACTGAAAAGCATACCTGGAGGCATGATGTAGCACCTCTGGAAGGATGTCACACCTCTATCACACATACTGCTACTCAATAGATAAAATATGATTTCAGGTACGACTACAAACAGCAACAAAGCATTCCTTATTCAATGGGTTACATCTTCTAGGAAAGAATAATGCAATTAAACTGAAACACTGTCTTACACTTAAGTCTGCCAGCAGGATAGTACGAAATCAAGTGTCCAAATGAATTAGGTATTATTAATGCACAACTGCATTTAGCCTTCAGATAAGTGAGATGTGAATTTCACTTTTTAGACACCAGAAATCCTCCACAAGACATTCCAGGTTTATTGCGTGCTGTGACATGTTATTCAAAGTGAAGGGAAAACTCTTACTACTTGAATGACACGTGAGTCTTTACACACGCATTCATGAACCCTCGGTTCAAATTCAGACTTCTCCTAGAATTCCTGTCAACCCCCACACACTGCACCGGATGGTAATTACTGATATGAAACCTGCTGTACAGAGCAGAGTATGTCATTAGCCTTCTAACCAGGGGCACAACTTAACAACCAGCCGTCTCTTCAAAGACCCAGGAGAGAAAAACACACTAGGCGTGTGTTCCCTATCAATTTAAGCAGAATGTTCTGTTTTCTGTCAGGAAAGAGCGTGACAAATCAATTTAGTGATTAAAACTGCTACAAAATGCATGGGCTGTATTGAGTGCTGAATACCAATATTATTCCAGAGTAGTCCAGAATAAAAAATAAACACATTTTTAAAAAAGCCGTTTAATTAAAGGCTCTATAAATGATGCTCTCAGATCATGTTCTTGAAAATGTACTGCTTGGGTGTTAATTCATTTCCCACCACATCATGTTTTAGAAGACTAATAATTTTAATCCAGCAAACAAAATCTAAAGAAAGTCTGTCAAGTTGCCTCAGATTATGCTACTCCCTTTCTTTCCACATCTCTGAGCTTCATATCAAGTGAGGTTTTGAAGCTTAGAGGACCCTTGTTCCATAAAAAAAGTAGGAAAGTAGAAAATGGTATAGGACCATTGTATGTAGCATTCTCAACCCCTCAGACAGAAAGTTAAAAGTGTCATTCTCTACCAACAAGTATTTCCATCACTTGTTTTGTGTGTGTGTGTGTGTGTGTGTGTGTGTGTGTGTGTGTGTATTTGTGAGCGAGTGTGAGAGAGAGAAAGACAGTGCTGGGAACAGTGAGGGGTCACCCTGTGTCCAAACAGCAGGCAGACCACTCATTATCAACCAGACCCTAACCCCTCAGTTCAGTCCTGGTGGGATGAAACCATTCCAAACTTAAGACTATTTTGGCTGTCCTGTCAAAAAAAAGAAACCAGACACTCTGCTCTGACCTCTCACTGAACATCCTGGGTCCAGCAATTAACAAATGTCCCCACATCCTTGCTTGCCGGGCAGGGACGTGTGCTCCAGGGTGCTGTTTCAACCCCAAACATTCCCAATAAAGCCCACATGTTTATGTCAAAGCAGTGCCTAGAATGAAGGCAAAGTACACAATGACGTGCTACTTTCTAAACACAGGAGGTTGGGCAGTGTCAAGTCAAGTGCACAGGACTGCACTCACACAAACTGGTGGCATTTACTGCTGCCACGTTTGTCCCTCCAGGAGGTGGGTGACAAACTCAGTCCAAACAATTCACAGTTCTGGTGTGGCTAGAAAAACACTCCAGTAGTGTGAAGGATAGGAAAGAAGGCCACATTTGCGAGGGACAAAAACGTTGCTATTAATAGCAGTGGCTAAAAATGTTTACTTACTCAAAGACTTTTTGTCTGTTATCCTGGTGTCATATTTATACGAATGGTCAAGTATTTCATGCTGTTACACAACCCATTAATGTGGCACTTGTGCAACCCCGTATGAGTGTTGTGACAGAGTACTCACCCAGTAGCAGCAGTTTCACTTCCCTCGCCGCCTTCTCTCCATCTTCTCTCAGGTTTTTATCAATCATTTTAGACCTCTCGGCCGCCGCTTTATCTTCCTGACTAACTGTACAACCCATGGTTCCTAGTGCACGCTTCAGGACTGCTGCTTAGTGGGAAAATATCGCCTGGGAAAAAAAAGATTACCGGCCGAATTAACCCCTTATTTTAAAAACAAGGGTTGAAGTTGATTAAGACGACTTCCCTTTTTGGTGAGTGGCGACAAACGTGACGGAGTCAGCTCATTCGCGAGAGGGGACGACACTCATACAAAACAGACGATTTTCTTTTGCGATGTGAACTTGGATTTCTAACGTGCGAAATCCCCGAAGACTCGTTGGTCTTTCCGTCAGTTGGCCAGCATTGGCGGTTTCTTATGAGAGTGGAGAAGTTGTCAAGCGACCGAAAAAAAGATTGCGAGCAACTTTTTGTGGACGGTTGACTTTTAGCTAATTCGGTAGTTCCCACAGCAGACCATCAGAGCAGGTTAAACATACGAAAAAGGGCCACGAAGTTCAGCAAAAATAAAAGTATTCCAGCTGTTGAAAACCGAGCACACGGATTCCTGCTGCCAGTTAGGCTACCGGACCCACACTAACCACTTTTCAGAGGATATTTATCTTTGCTGCTTTATATCTCTTAATCCCTATTGCCGCTACGCATTCTTTCCCCAACGTTGAGATTTATCACGTTTGAAGCCACACCCGTAGCCGCCGTGAAGTTCCCCTCCGCCCGACAAACAGCTAGACAGCGCCGTCAGCTCCCAACTCAACAGCAGCTGCAGCAGCAGGGCCAGCCTTCACCAGGGGAAAAAAACGCCCACTCCGAGTGCTTCATGGGAAATGTAGTCAACTGCTCCCTTCAAGAGCTGTCGGAAAGAGCCCACCTGCCCTTCAGCATTCGAGTTCACATGAATTACTGCCCCAAGTGGCAAAATCGGGGGCTTGTGTACCCCAGTTGACGAGAAGAGAAATTAGAGATGTTTTTGTTTAATTATTTTTTAATAGGCTAGATTTCTAGCTAATAGCTAGCACCAGTATCTGGTAGCCTACAGGTCTTGTGTGGATTGCACCCTTTTCATACAACTGTGGTGGAAAGAAGTGTTGAGAATCAGACTGTTTACTCTGGTGAAAGTAGAAATACCACCGTGTAAAAATACTCCATTACAAGTGCATGTACTGCATTCAGAATTTAACTTAACTAGAAGTAGCTACACATGTAGGCTATTATTTGCAAAATGTAGACTACTAGGTATCTTAAAGTTTCAAAAGAAAGAGTAGCCTACTCACTATGCAGAATGGTCCCTCTCAAAATTGTTACCGGTATATTAATATAGATATTTAATTGTATTATTATTATTCATGCAATGATATGTAAGCACAATTTTAATTTTGTAGCTGGTTGAGAGATTTTAACTACTTTATATACTGTCGTTTAGTCTACTACAATGCTTCATATTTTATAAAAGGGTTACTTCACTGTTTAATCTTTAAACATTTAAATCAGCAAACTGTCAGATAAATGTAGTGGGATAAAAAACACTATATTTCCCTCTGAAATGTAGTGGCATACAAGTACCTCAAAATTGTACCTAAGTACAGTAAATGATTAAATGTACTTAGTTAGCCTACTGCCCACCACTGAAATACATGTTTAGTCTGCAGTCTGTATCATTTGATTTGTTTCTATATTAGACCAAAAACATGTAGTAAGCATTAAGTTGGATGTAGGGTTTTCACCCTCAGAGGCTTCCAATGAGCATTTGAAGGCAGCAGGGAAACTGAAATTATGGCATTGTGGTCACTGTATTTTAAATATTAGTAATCCAAATTGGTTCATGCAAATAGCTGAGGGTAGGGTTGTTATTTAAAGCACTTGTTAGAATAAAAAACGCTTTTGACCATAAACATTAAACACTATGACAGCATTGAGTCAAAACTGAGACTCAAAATAAGCCCAATACAAACTAGAAAATTACCACTTTAAGTAGATGCTCTATAAAAACCCTAACATTGTTATGTTGCATGATAGTCATAGCTCCACAGCTAATGCTTATAGCTCTATAGTGTCACCTTGTGGATCAGCTCCTGACCATCAAGTGAGGAATGAACAACTCCCTTTTCTACAAAGTCTTATTAATATTTAAATTATATGCAATTTTTTGCCAAAGAGAGACTAGTTACTAGTTGCTAGTTACTTCATTTAGGTGAAATCGATAGAATAAAACAATTATATATTTGTGAAACATTATAAGATCAAAATATATAACACAAATAACACTACACACAATAGGCAACATATAGAGCCTTAAAATTTCATTACACAGCCAAGTGTCCATTAAAAGCTGTTATTATTCTGCTTATTCGCTCACATAATCTACGCAGTAGATTGAAGAATGCATTATAGATTCAAGGTCACAGAATTATAGCATTTTAATGAAGTGTTTCACTTAGGAATGATAATGTAGGCGGCGGACTGAGTCTTAAAAGTCCAGTCCAAATATAATCTCCTTTTTCCAAGAACTTTTAATAAGGTGGAGGACTATTGGAGAAAAAAACAGTAGTTTCCTGATCGTCATATCTAAGAGATGACACAAGATCAAAGTTTTGTTACCTCATTATCTTTATTGCAACATTGTTTACAGTACAATAACTGCCAGCAACATATTAAAATATATAGAGATACAAGAAAATCGACATGAATAGAAGGACAAAAAGGTTTAAAAGCACTTTGAAAATGATTACATTTATATTTTTTTAATTGGACTAAAACTTGAATTGCTATTTACATTGTACAAACTAGATATGCATATAGAATATAAAGGGTATACATTTATATACATTATTTATAAATGCTGGCTGATGTCAATATG
The DNA here is from genome assembly GCA_002120245.1 of Maccullochella peelii. Classification (NCBI taxonomy): domain Eukaryota; kingdom Metazoa; phylum Chordata; class Actinopteri; order Centrarchiformes; family Percichthyidae; genus Maccullochella; species Maccullochella peelii. The sequence goes on along the minus strand of LKNJ01002116.1, from coordinate 71,649 downwards.
TTACTATTCAATCATACACGTTTCAATAAATCACACATAGAGGGAGACTGACAACACTGAGATCTAAATAGATGTCCTTAGGGATCATCTTGTATCAGCCACTAACACAGTGTATCCCCTCACTTTGTGGCCTCTTTCATTTTAATTTTTTGCGTGTTGTGAGGGTTTTGTGTGTGTGTGCACCATTGAAAAACTGTTTATAACACTTATTAGATTTACCAAATGCCTTTATCATACATACAGCCAAAAACTAAAGGTCAAACTAGGAACAGGAAGTTGTGGATAAATATAACCCTTGGTTTAAACAACACCAAACACTAAGTTATGCCCCAGTGGCTGATCCAGATGATTCCCTCTGTATACAGACACAGAAACACAACCAAATATCTAGATATAATATAAAATTTAAAAAAAACAGGGATTAAAAGAGGTTTGTTGTGTAACAAATTGACAGGACAATACTGACTTACTCATACAGCACTCACTGTAGTCTGGTGTAACAGAATTTATCATTTAAAAAATAAGGACATGTGGGCAAGTACACCAGCTCACTAACAACTCCAAGTTAGTAGGTTACCGTCTGCCAAGAAGCAGCGAGGAAGTCAGAAATGACCCAAACTATACCACTGATGATATACCACTGACTATAAAAGACAAATATAAGAAAGAAATAAAACATAAAATTCATTCATTAACAGGTTTTGCATCTTGCATTTCATCACTGAATCAGATTCAACTGATACACCCGAATAAACATTAAACATGAAGTTTAAAACAACAGTTAATCTATCAATGGCAGGAGACGAATACTTGAATTCTACTTCTGATCAGAGTATAGGTCCAGGATTAACAACACAAACGCATATAGGTACTATAGTTCAAATACAGTGGAGCCATGTTTTCTTTTTTAAACAACACGGACACTTAAAAACCTCCAACAGTACATCCTACTAATTAGTTGTTTTATCTACAGAACGGACCTCAGGAGGAAACTAATGATCGCAGAGGCTCACAGGAAAGCTAACTTTAACGTTATTTCAAGTAGTGTTTGAGGACACATCCATATTATACCATCGATACATTGCTAATTTTCTCGTAATCTACATTAGATTGATTCATTTATCAATGATTTAGTTACACAAAGTGACATGCCCTTAAATCACATCTATCAAATGTGTGAATTTCTCACAAATCATTTGCTTGTGTTTCAACTTATGAATGGGCTACAAGAGGTTGTGCTTATCAAAGGAAAATGCTATTGCTAACCACCAACTTTTCAAGATTGTTAAAGAGACAGTAATCCCATGTCTGTCATTTATGTTAGGGATCAAGCTTGTGCTGGACACCAAAATATTTACAGACACCAAACTGTTACTGACCACTTCATGGAGTGACCCTGTTCTTTTTTTAATACACGTTTTGGTTATCTCCAGTTATTCCAGTGAATGTTCAGAAACAACACATCAAATCATCCCTGCTCCATTATTAAGCACACTGAGCGGTAACTTTCGTCTTTTCATTTATCACTCTGATCTGTACAATCCAACTGATGAGGTCTTCAGTACCATGTATCACCGTCATGTACATAGTAATAGTGAAAAGAAAGCTCTGTGCACAATATAGTCTTTTATGTAGTCATCTGGACAGCCAAGAACCATTTAAAAATGTTCCTAACCTGAAACCTGCCTCTTTGATATTGATCGCCTCATGTAAGACCGAGCTGAGCATCATGTCATCAGTCCATACTGCATCTTCTGAGGTTTTTATCAAGTAGCGATTAATAACAAAAATATACATCTAGATCATATTGTGTAGGAATGTTATAATAAATGTGCTCACAACACCATACCACATACTTCCTGTGGTTTTGCATCTTTCTCTGCCAGAGGGGAGAATGCTAACACCTCCAAACCTTACAAAACACACAGCAGCAGCACAAGTTAGTGGAGTAGGAGCTAAAGGCTGCACACCTTAAAGGAATAGTTTGACATTTTACAGTCTATATACTAAGCTAAGCTAACCAGCTGCTGGCTGTAGCTTAAAATTTGCTGTACAGACATGAGTGTGCTATTAATCTTCTTTGCAAGAAAGTGAGTAAGCATATTTCCTGGAATTGTTGAACTATTCCTTTAGCTTGTCTTTCTTTCCGTGCAATAGCTTGTACTATCACTTTACTCTGCAGTTGCACAGAATGGCAAAGATGTAGTTATTCAAATAAATTAGAAGAAGAAGAATAATAATAGACATAAAAATCATAAAAGAATTGTCTACCATTCAATGCATCTCTGTCATTCAACAGTTAAAAAGGGAGGTGCCTCAGAATATGTATTATAATCCGAGTAGCAGTTTGCAGATCATAGATGATCTTAGGACAAGAGAGGGACACCAAGGGGCGGCAGATGCTCACAACCAACACAGGGACAGGCATAGAAAGACAGCAGCTTTCTATAGTGTTACTTTTCTGGGGGGGGGTTTCACATCCATCTCACAAGGCACAGCCTCCAAAACAACACCAATCTTTATACACCTGGCCTATTTTGTAAATTTGTGATCAACTTTCCAAGAAAGTCTACTGGCCTGGATCTGCAGTCACTGTTTGGCAGAATGCACAGTACAATGTAACGTCATTAGAGTGGGAGCTTCTTGCGCAGCCTTCGTCAACTCTAGACTCCTCCTCTGTGGCTAATATTCTCTAATGGAAAAGATAGGGCATCTTCAACAACTCATTCAAAGTAAAAACAGTAACATTACAACACAGATCTAAATCAACTATTTAAAAAAAATGGAAGGTGCTGCCTAGTGACCACTGCTGGCGTTACTGGTGCCCGATGTCCAATCAATCATGATAAAGCTGAGGCTCATTATCATAAACAGGAAGCCTATCCCAGCAAAACAGGCAGCCTAGAAGAGAGAAGGAGTGACTGAGTTACAGAGAAGGACAGAGAACAGGAGGTAGCGAGATCATTGTAGAGACACTAACTGGATGCATCAGGCTGTCATGATATTTACAGTAACTTCCATAGTAAATCATTGAATATGTGAATGATTTTAACCAGACAAATTTGTCAGTGTTACTTTACCTATGAAAAATAAAATCAATAAAATCACAACCAATACTGGTTTTTTTAGGTATTTTTGAGGTTGATTCGGATTAAAAGATAGATAAAAAGTCCTTAAAGAGTAACTTAACAGCACCTAAAAACATTTTTTTCTTTTTTGCTGACTTCTCACCTTGCTGCAGTAGAAGTGTACTTCAGGGCACATGAGTACACCGTGACCTCACTGTGACCTCACTGTTGGGTGTGTTTACAGGTGCAACAGAGCACAGGTCTGACCACACCTATCGGTGATGTTGGGTGTGATCAGAGCTGAAACAGACTTGACACTTTAAACCAGAGAGGGCAGCAAAACACTGCTTTTCAGTCTGGTGTTAAGTTTCTCTTTAAATTAGTTTTTTTTTTTTAAGAATTGTAACCAAGATATGTACTGAGTGAGACATTTTACAGCTGAAAAATAAACTCTAGTCAGTGCTCTCTGATGGACAAACTAAGTCATGGCATCACCATTTCTAAATGACCTCAAACATATCTTTGGCATTTCTGTACTGCAATTTTTTGTTACTTATCGGCTAACAAATATGCAGATACAGATATATCTTTTTTTGATTTTAGATTGTAGATACACATAAAACCCACCCTGACCAAAACTCCAATCAACACCTGACAACTCAAAATAACTGTCACTGAAAAAACAATACTTAGGAACAGTTGAAAAAGTTCTACAATATTGTATATAATTCTTACTGTACCTCAAACTTTCCCTATTTTTGTTCACATGCACCATTTGTAAATTAATTTCTTCCCTCTATGTTTTTAGTCATTTCAATTCACAGAGCATTTACCGTATATTGATGCTATATTTTTAGACAGTTCATCTTTATGTAACTTCACCTAACGTAACATAAATGTAGCTAAACTGAATTTAATTTTCTGTGTTTCTCATGAGATGCTCACCATGATTTTGGGGACCGAGCGCAGGGGCTCCTCTTCTTTGGGTACAATACGAATGTAGAAGACAGCAGGGAAAATGAAGATGAGACAAGGGGCAGATGTGGCACCTGGAAAGCAGGCAAAAAACACACAATTATTCTCCATGAATTCTCTGACAGCACTGCAGTGATGATATGGAAAAGGGGGGAAAATAATTAATTTATATGTATTTTGTTCCAACACCGGAAATTAATATTGATGATATGAGGCTTTAATGTTTGAAGTGTGAATGAGCCTGTTGGAGACTTGGACTTATCTGTAAAAGTACTGCTCAGCACTCATCACCCCACAATATGTATCAGAGACACTGAAAAAGATCTCTTTCCAAATATTTAATTGCTGTTCTCGAAATCTTCAATATGTCTATTTCTTTTTCTCTTCAATTCAAGTTGAGCAGTGGCTGTACAAATATGACTTCATTTGCATGTGACAAACATGAGAAACTTGAAAACCAGAAACAGGTATACTATAAGAACAGTTGTTTTAATTATGTAATAATATATAGGAGAATGTACATATGAAATATGCTAGCGTGCATAATCCACTGATATCTAGACTTTAAAGAAACCATGAAAGCTACTCAGGATTTGTCAGGGTGCCTCTACTAGTAACTGAGTCTGTCTAAATGTTGGTCCTTTATGCGTCAAAACCACCCTTGTCCCAGGGTTGGTCTAACCTACCAATGATCCCAAAGATGCCCAGGATGTTGGGGGCAAAGATGACCAGCAGGTTGATGAAAGTGAGCAGAATGAAGGCAATGGTGATGTGACGGGGCCAGTAGAAGGTCTTGTTGGGAAACATCATCTGCTGGATCGCTCTCCGTACCTGATCATAACAAAAAAAGCCATTTTCAATTGTTTAACTGTATTTTTTATTATTGCATGAAGAAAATAACTGTTTTTATAATTTGCCAGAGTGAGCCAATGTGTAAACTTAAGGTGCTGAAATTGTACTTACAGGAAAAAGCACAATGGGTACAGTGAGTGTGACAGCAGTGAGCACAGCCACACGCACGCACAAAATCAAAGTGTCATACGGGTCAATGCGGCTGTAGGTGTGAAGCAGCTCTGCTTCCACTTCGCCTGAAAGAGATCAAAAGAGAGGAAAATAGAGTAGGTCCAAGAATGATGAGGGAAGAACACTACTTCCCAAACCAGCTGGCAAAACAGCATTTGTACTGATAATATTAACTAATAAGGACGTAAGTATAGTATAGGTAAACTATTGATATTAACTGGTATATATCATAACAAATAGCAATGAGAATAATGCAGAAATCATGCTTTATTAACATCCTAAATATAGTTAAATTACTTCAGTAATATGCTACTATATCTAATAAAACCTTCATAAATCATGATTCCTTTTCAGTACAGTACATTATGTTAGCAGCATAAATGGTTATTGTAAGATCTACAATATGACCACTAGAGGGGGCAGATGCATCATGATGCTTTACAGCCTACAGGATTACTGTTCTGCTATGACATTCAGTTTTAATAATGTGCCGATATGAAAACAAATATATGACATTGCTACAATTAACTAATTAGAAGCATAAATAAAGGAACAAAGAAGCAAAATTAGGCAGTATAGCAACAATGACTAGATAGATAGACAAATAGATAGAGACAGACAGACAGACAGACAGACATATAGATAGGTAGAGACAGACAGATCAAGCAAGAGGAAGTGAGAGACAGAATATTCTGCAATGGGCGGAGGACCAGGCCTCACCATAGAAAGTTAGGTATCCAAAAAGGGCAGCCAGGAAGTACATGCCGTACATGACTGCAATGGAGATGTTGGCCACATGCTGCATCTTTTTCTTGGTGGGACTGAAATCAGAAGATATTGCCATGTGATGTCACGCACACACAAACATAAACACACACACATAACATCAGGGCATCCACCGTCAAATTACTGTATATGCTCATATAAAATGCATGTAGCCCAGTTACTATAAAATACCATCTTCAGCTGCAGGGCTACTTTTGTTGCAGGGATATGCCTCAAAGATTCAATAACACATCACAATTAATCTTGGGAAAAACAAGCAACAGTGGTTCAAAGCAGGATGATAAATTTAAACTAACAACATGCTACATCATACAAGCAGTGCCAACACATTTCAAAATAAAGTGAAAAAGCAGTGCATGTGACTAGGTTATGATCAGCCAAGCACAAATTAGACATAGTAGCTTTCCCTTTTGTTATGCAACTGATTTCTTGTCCAAAAGTTTTCCATCATAAGAACATACTTGCGCAGCTCTGTGTAGATTGGCAGGACCTCGGGGTGGCACACAAAGGCAAACGCCAGGATGGGGATGGTGTAGGCCGTCTGAAAATGAACCCCAACAGGTCACCATAGATACAGCAGCGCCATCCCAGACGTCTTACCACCAACCTCGCGCTTTACTGCCCATTACTCCCTCAGACACATCACAGAGAGCTAATTGTTTCCCTGTGATTAACTTGGGCCTGGCTGCGGCCCAGCTTTAGCCTATTTAAGAATGCCTTACTTATAAGCTGCTAAGCAGGAGGGATTGGTCTTACTAGCCTGGGTTAGGAAAGTCTCATACATCTTTAAGAGATGCTAATAAACACTTGATAGGATTTCATAAAAAACAGGGGCAAAAAAACAGGGACAACTAGTCATTATTTGCTAATGCTCTGGAAAGTAAAATTGCTTCAATAAAATGAAGTAATTTAATGTTACAATCAAACAAATTTAAGCAGCTAGCTGTGATTAAGAGTCTTTCAGGAGTCAGGAGAAGGTATGTACTGTGTGTAAAAAATAAGGGTACTTAGAGAAATGTCAGGTCTTTCACATTTCGCTCATTACCTATCTCTTTGGCCCACAAAGGGCGAACTTGATGATCTCACTGTGAGCAACAGAATGCCAAAGCAATTTCTATTCTTCTGCTGACAGAAGCAGACAGCTCAGGGGTCACGGTCCATCTTTGAGCCTTGCATTAATTGCAGACTATTGTCTATCATTAACAGTTTCATGAAAGCCCTGATCCCCTTTTGAGTGCAACTGAGCGCTTCAAACCAAGTGTGATTTCCATGCTTGGATTGTGAACTGTCACTGGCAACATGCTGGAGATGACTATGACATAAGTGGCTGTCTGGCAGTGGAGGTGCATTTGCAGTTTCAGATTGAGTGACATGCGTAAACCTACTTGTGAGTTGAGGTTGGCCATTTTGGGAATACAGGCAGGATCATCCTCCCCTCCAGGGTCGGTGGCACTGACATTCAGCGTGCTGGCAGTGCCATTGAATGCAAAGTCCACAAATGGACAAGGGGTATTGAACTTCTTGTAGATGACCTGTATGGTGCAGAGGAGAGGCGTTGAGCAGAAACAAAGACTGTGGTACACAGTTAGCATACAGACGGATGGAAAATATGGCACTGAGAGAGCCAGAGAAAGAGAGAGAGCAATGCGTGGATTACAGCTCACACAGCCAAAACTAGGTCAGAGAAAGACAGAGAACCAACACAGCCTGGAACCGCAGCATGCAAACATTAGTCCATGGCAATGAGAAGAGAGAGTAGGGAATACTAAAGAGGTGGTGGAAAGGTGAAAAAAAATCTTATTGCAGATTGATCCCGTGCATCTGAATATGCTTCCAACAGACAAGAAACAAGAAGCAAAACACGATGTCTAGTTTACATGAATGTATACCAAGAGTCAGAGGACATACCGAAATGAGGAAGAAAACCATGCAGCTCAGGGAGAAGCCACTGGTGTATCCCAGGTATCCTAAAAGACAAACGCTTCATTAGCATTTCTCTTATTTGGGATTACATGCTCATGCTTAATCTGAAATACACTGCACTAAGGCTAACATGTAGAACATTCAAATTTAAGATATGTATAATATCTCCCCTCTCTGCTTAACTCTACTAACTAATCACTAGTGAGGTAAAGTAGCATTTTCCTGCTGAACTGTATCTTCTACTGTATGTTCTTCAAGCCTTGTGGTGGACTAGACTTGATTTAATATGCTGGGACTCGGAGCTCATTACTGGACTGCACCAACTGGCTCTGTTGTCCTTGATGTCTCGGCAGGAGACTTTTTACAAGAGGTCAACCAATACGTCTCCTTTTCTCACTTCCAAACTGGCTTTCCCTGCTTCTTTTCTTCTTTCCATCTGTTTTGTTTCATGTACTCGCCCATCTGAAGCGCTGTGATGCAGACAGACTGCATAACACTCGACCAACCTTGTGAAACATATTGGATTTGTGTCACAAGAGCAAGACTTGTCATTTTAAAGTGAGTGTACTCTTGTCAATCTAGCAGTGTGTTTTCTGACAATTATCAGACATGGCTACACAGTGAATTCAGGTGTGGCTTGAAGAAGCAGGGGCATAGGCCATGTACCAAGGGACATCTCAGGAGGACAACAGTGGAAATGGTCACAGAAGAAGAAGAAAGGAGGGGAGGAGAAAGACGGAGCAGGCTCACTTAGCTCTGAAAACTCCAACATTGAAATTAACAAGCCCTTAAATAAAAACTAAAACATCCATATGGGGGTCTCCAATCTTTGTAATTCTGCCCTTGAAGATTTCTAAATACAAGGTACGGCACTAGTTCAAATTTAGAAGGTGACTAGGAGGCCACCAAGGTTTGGGTAGGGTAGTAGAAATTGCTATTCAAGCACAAAGACCAAGGTTCAAGCCTTGATGGTGACAAACATCTCCTTGTTAACTGTACAAAACCTGTTGTTGAAGCGAAACTATGGAACTATGAAGAGAAGAAATAACACATTCACATATGGTGGCTAATGTTAGCAAACTTAAGGCAAATATTGCTGAAATTACCGAGTCAGTTGGCTGACTTTATTACTCTTTTCCACTTGCTGCTGCTGTTTAGCATTTTAGCTAAAGGCTAAACAGTAGTTCAGCATTCAACATTATCCCCTAATCGTCATTTGTAGCCGCAGTGGCCACTGTTCAGCAAAGGTTACATAGTCCCACTTGAACCTAATCATGCAAAACATAACACAACACAGGATTTAGAAGTAAGCCCAGGCTGAAACACTAATGAGATGGGTATCCCACTGTAAGAAGAGCATGATATTACATACTCACCTAGCTGTTTCATAAGAGCCAGTGGTAATATTACGGCAACAGACACAATGATCACAAGGTAGTTCCCATTCAAGAACCATTCACTGCAGAGAGGCAGAAGGACACAGAGAATTAAATGTATTGATTTGGAATTTCTCAGCCCCAAAAACTCCTCTCAATCTCAGTTCTGTTAAACATTTGCACTGTGTCAGATATTGATTGAGAAAACACAGGAGAAAAGTGGGTGAACAGCTAGAAAATGAGGTGCACACAAAGAAGGCTTACGTGGTGGAAAAAGCAGCGGTACTGATTAAGGATTATTTTACATGTCCACGACTATGCCAAGTCCTTTTATTCAGAGCTGAACGGAAATGAACACAAATCACACTCAACTGGTTGCCATAAAATCAAATATCTAGAGTGGAAAAAAATAAGCCTCTTTGCTCCCTGTACCACTGGACACTAAGAACTGTGGCTGCAGCTAGGACACAGAGGTCATGTCCTCAGTATTGTTAATGGGAATGTTTTTAGGAGAACTTAATATTACACACAAATTACACATGGTAGTTTTTTAGACTCAATATCTTTAAATTTGACAGCAAAAATGATTAAAATAAAATGACGAGTTTTAGTATTTGAATTAAAATCCTGGCAGTGTGGAGAAGGCTTTGAAGCAGCATTTAGACAATCATCTTTGGTTATACTTTCACTAAAATTGATCTCAAATGGTTAAATGAAAAAAAATGAGAGTAATATTACAAAAAAAATTTACAGATTGGCGCTGCGATGGGGGAAACCGGAACCGTGACCTCAGTACTTATTTTGGATATATATATATAGACCAAGGTACTTAATCACACTGACGCAAACATTATATAAAAATCCAATATTGCCACAGATCAGTCCTCCACACTGATTTGCAACATTGCCCACACTGGCATCATCCATCCATCCATTAGCTATACCTGCTTATGCTTGAGGGTCACAGAGGGGCAGGGAGAAGGGTTGCCAGTCAAACACATAAACACAGTCACACCTATGGGCAATTTAGAGTTGCCAATTAACCAAACCTTCATGTCTTTGGACTTTGGGAGGAAACCAGAGCACCCGGAAGAAACCCACACAGGCACAGGGAGAACATGCAAACTAAACATTGTGCAAAGGCAGTGTAGTTACATTCCACTGCCAAACTAAAAAACATCATTTTGACTGAATAGAGGGTGTGAGTATGAGATGTTTGGAAAAACACATGATAAATAGACTCCACTGACACTACCTACCACATGTTACGGTCTCATGCACAGCCATGTCTAGGAAACAAACCTCTATGGGCTATTTTTAGATCGACACAGTAGGGGTGATTAATTTCTTGTCTTCTATCAGGTGGGAGGCACTGCAGAGATGCAACACACACACACAAACACACACATCTGAAAAAAAGAAGGGGCTCATTTATCCTGTTGTCATCCTGCCCTCTGGCCATCTGGACCAGGCACGTAATATCTCACCAACACTGATACACACATACACACAAACATGCAGTATTTTACAAACACACAAATGCACAATAACCAATAATCACAAAGCGTGACAAAAACTTGATAAGCAAATATACATAAAGCACTCCCCACACTGAAATACCAGTAGCTCTCTGATAAGTTGACTGGTTGAACACAAACACACAGACACAGCCTCAGGTGTTCATTGATTGTGCATGTGAGCTCACCAGGGTCGGGTTTGTTAAAAACAACACACATCCAGAGACACAAATAGACACACACTAATGCATGTACACATATAGTGGGGTGGACAAAACAACAGGAACCTCATATATATAATACAATAGTCATGCAAAAACAACTACCTTTGTGAAGGTTATAATTTTCAGGTTTTGCTGACACTGTGTCAGTGTGCCAGTACAAACTACCGTAAACCACAGAGTTTAACTAAACTTGTGACGCTGTTAATAAGGATCTCCTTTTCAGTTTTTACTCATTTTCATAGAAAAACACTTTTTTATATATAAGTCATAGACCAGTTTCAAAAGATTTGATTGTCAATTGGATTTTAAGTCCCCATGCATGCAAAGATTCTTGTGTTTCCTGCTGCAAGAAGACATTGTACATCATTCCAGAAACAGAAAGTGAAGCAAAAAATTGAGGGAAAATGTAAATCAGCTTCTGATTATGCACCACCAGAGTCCCTCAAATAAAAAAAATAAACAGTCAGTGTTTGCTCTGGAAATGGGTTTTTTTATTATTTGATTTTCACCCAGATTTTTGTATTATTGATTATTTTTCATATGATTTTAGAATTCAAAAAAAAAAAAATAAACAGATAGATTCCTGGAGATTAATTTCTTTTTATAATGAAATCCAAAAATAATGATCCCTCGACGCAGTCAACAAAAACTGAACACTGTAAGCTGTAATTCATTTTAAAGTATTATTATAAGCTCTATCATGACACTATAATTATATTCTATTATAAAATCGTATTAGTTGCAGAGCTATTGTATTCTACTGCATCAGATTGTGAGGTGTCCCTATTATTTTGTCCAGCCCCCGTACAGTTTAGCAATATAAACACACCCACTGACAGGATGAAATGCCACTGGGACAATCTAGTCTGTCATTTCAAATAAACAGTGATTGTTGGCTGTGGCCAACAGCACCAAGCGCTGCTACACAGAGAAAACTGTGAGCTGACGCCAGAAAACAATGTGGACATGTTGTCACAGTATATCACCTCTATAGTGACTGTATATAGCAGGACACATCAGTCTGAACATTCTCTGAAACCAGCGCAGTACATGCACTTGTTTCTTTAGTTGTCTCTGTTGTAATATTTGTGAGAAGCAGCCAAATGTCATCACTCCACTGTACATTTTAATATGAGGGGACAAACCCTCTGCGGCAAAATGTTTCATGAAACTCTTTGCCCATTGGTTGTGTAACCAGGCATACAACTGTATCATGCATATACCCCCATTTCTCCCCCCCTCCTCCTCCTCACCCACTTCTTTTGGGGTAAGGTTTAAGGAATAAGGGGGTAACATCACACTCAAAGTCTCATCCAAGGAAGTGAGTGTTGTTTGTCTCTGAGGCCACCTGCACTGGCCAGTGATATCCCATGGTTTACGTTTTCAGCCGTGGAGGAGTCTAGCTGTGTTTTGATGCGAGGGTTTCTCGCTGGCCATGCTGCTCTCCTCCTCATGGGTCACTATCACAGCTGTTCTCACGCCAGCTGCTCAGTACATCCAGAGCAGCGCCAGGCCTGCCAACTGGCACAGCCTGACAGAACTCTTCTGTGGAGGCTAAAATCTTTGCACACGCAGGAGGACAGGCCAGCACTCTTGCATTTCATTTTCAAACAATGATCATCAGCACAATTTGGAGCACGAGCCATAAAACTTTAAGTTATTATTCGTAAGATTTTCATTAAACCGAGCCCCGTTTTTGATACTATTCATGATCTGCATTTTTTTTCAGCAATAGCCTTTCAAGGTGTTTACATTTTGTTATTAACTTCTTTATAAAGAAGTTGTTAGTGGTGGAGTCTGCCATTCCCATTATCCCCAATACTGCAGGAAGTAATGGAAAAAGAAGGAGCAGCCACAGTGACCCTTTAGATGAAGAGTTGTAGGCGACAGGCTGCACACATTCAACTCTGGCGCAAGGTAACCAATACCTTTAACTTTTCCTGCTCTTCCTACTCGTGCTGTGTGCAGCATGAAGTCAGTTTGTGGTTGCTCATTGCTTGATGAAGGCCAAATACTGCCTGACTTCTTTATCGAAACAAAATGAGTTTGTTTGGCTGCGCTGTAGACGTGCTATTACCACCAGTAACCATGGGTGTCACTAATCAACTAGGACTAAAATCTTAAGTATTACAACTTCAAACATGTTTGTTTGAGTTAGGTTAAGTGAAAAAGTATTTGCTTTTTGAATTTTTTTACCATAAATTTTTTCACAAGGACATATAGGAATAAATGGATTTTAACATCTACATTTAACTACAAATCAGGCTCCTTCCCACATGACATCCTGGATCCAAAGTCACTCGTGTTACTGCATAGTATGCATGTCATGCATTGACCACTCACCCTGCAGGTTTATCCACCCTCAGAAAGGCCTGGATGACCAAAGGAAACTCATACTTGACAATGTAAAGGTAACTGGACATGGCTGTGGAAAGGAGATACAAACACACTGATGAGTTAGTACTAAACTACACAGAGGCTTATGTGCAGTATAACAATGAAAGCGCGTACATATTAACGACAAATCACAGAATACTATGAGTATTATCCCAGAAACGTCAGAGGACATTTTAAAAATGTGTGTATTTGTAAGCGCGAGGACAGGTGTGACCTCACCTCCGATGTTCTGCAGCGTGATGGCAATACCTGCCGCCATCTTCCCCGGGGTCCCAAAGGCCCTGTAGCCGAGCTGCTCATACGCACGAATACCTGAGCCACAAATACCAGTTAAAAGCATTTTATCAATGTGTTAAATCCATTCTAACAAGGTCTAGGACTGTAATAAAGCTTCTACATGACAACTTGTGTAGTAGCTCATAGAATATTAGGGCTTTACACTTATCATTTGATAAGGTTTAGCTAATGTGCAGAAGACACCACCATGATTGGAGACAGAAGTTTTCCATTGTATGGAAATGTATTGGTGGCATTTTAATGCACAGGACAATACATTCCTTGAATTCTTGAATCAGAAGATTCAGATTGTCAGACTACATACATACCTACAATACCAGATGACTTTAGCAATAAATGGATGGAATATGACGAGAGGACTGCCACCACTGTTAGAAGTACTCTGAAACAGACATAAGACAACAGACAGACAAAGTCTCACTTTAATGTTACATGTTTATGTTACATTTTTACACTGTACATTACACTCTAGGCTGTTTATACAGCTGCAACATAGGCATACATTTTCTGGATGCCTGTACATAGATTGTGTTGAAAGAACAGAGTCCCTGAGGCTCTTCTGTACCCTGGATTGTTACTCAAGCAGAGCCAAGGAGGCTGTCCTGTCAGCCCCTCTGCCACAGTAAGTAATCACACACACACACACACACACACACACCAGATGGACATTTTCAAAAGAAACGTTTCCAATGCAATGCTGAGAATGACAGAATGAGGAAAATCCTTTGTAAACATTAATCTTCTCCTCTTTGTTCCTCAGTGGTGGAATAACCCACTTCAGTCACAACAACAGTCATTCCTTCTATTAAGAGGTGTCTCCTCAGGAGGGACTGCACTCACAATCATTCTCTCTCCACTGACTCATATTCACCTTTTTTACATGTTATTCCTCTTCAGGCATTCTGCTGCAGTGACACACATCTTCTATTTGATCACTGGATTTCTGTGTTTGGTTCCTGGAATTATTGTAATCCACTCCCAAATCATATTCTACTGTTGCTCTCATTAAGCTAAGAAACCTGAGGCCATATTCACAAACATACTGAAAATACACTCGGAGAGCTCATAACTTGACCTAAAATCTGTTTTAGTCTTCCTGGAAAAAGCTGCTAAATCCTTGCAAGTGCACGTTACATCTTTTACTAAGATTTAATATTTATTTTTTAGGGAGATGTTTAAGAAGTAGGCGGCACGGTGGTGCAGTGGTTAGCACTGTCGCCTCACAGCAAGAGGGTTCTGGGTTCGGTTAATTGGTTAGGTTAATTGACGACTCTAAATTGCCCATACGTGTGACTGTGAGCGTGAATGTTTGTCCGTCTCTATGTGTCAGCCCTGTGATTGACTGGCGACCTATCCAGGGTGTACCCCGCCTCTCGCCCTTCGTCAACTGGGATCGACTCCAGCCTCCCGCGACCCTCTAAGGATAAGCGGATTTAGATAATGGATGGATGGATGGTGTATGTTTAAGAAACATCAAAATTCCAAGACTTTTGTTAGAATCCTCAGCATGAAAAAGTTTTGTGAATGGGCCCCTGATCTACTGACTTTCCCTGACCCAGTCCACCTCATTCCAACTATTTCCTTCCTCTTTTGTTGTTACTTTTGGCGACATTAACTTTCTCTCTCTCTCACACACACACTCTCGCTTCATTCCTCTCTTTTTTTGGAAAAGCCAGGCAGCACGTCTTTCTCGACTTCAACTCTTGGCCAGTTAAACAGGTTTTTTTTTTTTTCTTGTTTGGATTTTTCAGAGTATGTGAAAGAATGCTGGGTTGACTTGCGGTGGAGGATTTAGTCAGTCAAGTGGCAGTGGGAGGACAGATCTGCTGACAATCAGACAGACTGACACACTTGGGTCACTGTAGCTCTGCTCACAGCTTTCCACCCCACTGCATTCCTACCCGGGCCGGGGCCACTGACCTGCTGAAGCCTCTGCACCCACCAGCAAAAATCTATGTGATATGAAACATCGGGCCATAAGGGAAACAGAGACAAAGGACATTCCCAAACAAGTGTTAGATGTAATAAATGATCTAGTACCTTCATTAAGTTTAAGAGCATGAGTCTAAATGTGGCTCTCACTGTTGTCCAAAAACTGCCCTTACTTCACCTGTGTCCTCACGACAGTCCGAACACGGCAAGTATTGCAACTTCAAATAAGATTGGATGCAGGATGAAACAAGCCTATTGTTCAGCTAATCCCTGACAATAAGCCAACAACACCACTCTTGATTTTCTTTCTTTTGAAAATGTATTTATAGTTATATAATTACAGTTATCAGTCACTAGACATAAACGATGATGCGCAAATGTTGACATACTGTATGTGGAGTAAACTGATGCATCTTGCCTCACATCAGTGTGCAGGTGGATGAATGAAAGGATTCATATTACTTCAAGGTTCAATGTGTAGAAGATGTCTGCAGTAGGCAACCCAGTCAGTGGAGAGAACAAGAACAATCTATATAACAGAAATACTCAGCAACAGGCTGGTTTTTTTTGCTGTAGGCATTTATTGTGCCTTTGTTTACCACTCCCATATTTGGACAAACATGGTTGCTTCTTTTTTAGGTCTTCTGTCCCCTTTAGGAGCTGGACCTAAGGTTCAGAATGGCACAGTACAGTGCTAGGAAAAAATATAAAAATGATTTTTGAGGCGATCACCAGCCTGGAGTCCAGTGTGGAAATTGCCAGTATTCCTTTGCCAAAATGTCACTGACCCTGCCTGCATTTCTC
Source organism: Maccullochella peelii (assembly GCA_002120245.1). Classification (NCBI taxonomy): domain Eukaryota; kingdom Metazoa; phylum Chordata; class Actinopteri; order Centrarchiformes; family Percichthyidae; genus Maccullochella; species Maccullochella peelii. The sequence goes on along the minus strand of LKNJ01002116.1, from coordinate 55,327 downwards.
AGCAGCTACTCTATTGTTTGATAAAAGCTCATGCAGATATGCACACAAAGACACAAAGAGACAAAGACGCAGCCTTTCATCTATAACAGGATGGATAAATACACGCTCGCCATTGCATTCAGTCACGTACTATTAATTCGCATGCGATTATGTGTATTTGTCAAAGTAAAATGTAGGCTAATCAGCTAGAGTTCATTTCAGCTCCTGTCAAGCCAAGTGTCAAAGACATTGGCGTTTGTTGACACAGGGTTCAGCCAGTCCAGACAGCAGACAGCCTGAAAAGCCACAGTCACACAACTCAGCTCAAAATAAGAAGCTTTCTCTAACTCGAGGTAAAATCCTCCAGACATGACTGCCTTGAAAAAGAAATCAAATAACGTCCTTGAATAATATTTTAGGGTGGTGGTAGCTGTCAAATATTAAACGTAGCTTCATATTTTTCCCATGAAAGCTAACATGAATATACTATTAATTTTCTGTTTGCTAGAGTTTGCTGTGAAATGAAGTGCCTCGTTTAGTTTTTCACCACAGCTACACATCCACTTAAAACAACCCAAGAGTTACAAACATCCAAAACATTGCTTCACCTCTCACTGGAGCTCTGCACTGTAATTTTATTCAAGGATGCTTTGTTAAATAAACAGCACTGTCTGAATTTTCAAGAAACTGTAATACTGGGGGGCTTACAGCAATGCCCTTTAATCTTCCACAGAAAAATACTTAGAAGCTCAGCCAGCTTCAGCACCAGCCACCTTACAATCTAGCACCATCAGGAAGAGGTGTCAAAACAGCACGAGGAAGACGAGGAGGTGAAAGTGTTGATGTCGCAAGTGCTATCTGGTGAGATCACCCTCTGGAGACACCAGCCTGAGTATTTTTGAGAAACATAAAACAGAACAGATCAACCGTACAGCTGGAAAGCTCATGAAAAAAGGGGAAATCTTGAGTGCACTAACATGTGCATGTAAGACCTAAATGAGCGTGTAAAGCTTTGACAGCCCATCATTCCAATATGATACCACCAAGTTTGAGTTATATTCCACCCCAGAGCTTCATTATGTTTATGCAGAATCCAGCCACCATGGATCAAACTAGGCCCATTAGCTGAAATGATGGCACAGTAAGTGAGTAATATCTAGCAGACCACTGTAGACCTGACCTCCTCAATGGCAGGAGATTGAGGCAGGATAAGTCTGAGACTGGTTGCATGGTCAACAAAACTGCTGATGATTAAGCCGCCACAGTATGACATGAAACGCATACCACGAAATGGTAATGCCAGTGAAAAGTTGAGAATTTCCTGAAAGCAAGCTATTAGCCAGTCTACAAGCTTTAAAGGATACGGCTGGAGATATTCTGTATTTTACTTATTGTCAACAAATACCTATAAATAAAAAGATCAAAACCAACAATGAACTGATGCCACTATTGTTTGTATAGCTAAAGCCTGATATATCTTATTTCTCTTTGCCATAGAGCTCCAATGTTGTTCACAAACTATGTAAAACACATCAGTGAGCCGCACCATTACACACACATGTTCCTCTTATTACAATGAACATTACATTTGCACTGTAATTTATTTTGAGTAGATTCCACATACACCATCCTGATACCATAAATCCTCACTAGAGCACCAAATGTGTTTTAATCCACCGCTGAAAATAGTCCCAAAAAGATTATGCCAGTTTCCTGAATGTTTGCTCAGGAAATTACTTAGACTGTTTTAAAAATGAAACTATATATATACCTTTTAATGTACAGAAAACTCTTATGTTTGGAATGGTCACAGCCAAAAGACTTATCTTGATGATATGTAAAACCACTTGTTCGCCTGCTTTTAAACAGAAGTTGGATGAAATACTTCCTCACTACACCTGGAGAAAATTTGCTATGACAGAACTGGCTCTGATGAAAAGTTCAACAAGATTTTGGGACCATCTTTAGCTGGTCTGAAGGAAAGACCACATCAGAGAAGGGAAGGACCAGAAACAAGGCTACAATAACTTTCCCTCAACATGGGGTTATAGTATATATATAAGTGTTTGCTTGACTAGTCTGCTACTCATCATTTAATTATTGTGTAAAGTCAAGGTGTGAGACCTCACTGCAGCTCAAAGGTTCAAAGACCTCCAGTGCATCTAAATCAGGTAGGAAAAACATCTGCATGAAAATATGATGATCAGCCTGGAAGCTGCAGTACATATGCCCACTGGTTCAAGGCAGAGAATCAACCACAGAGAAACAATGTGGTTATTTTCTGCATCTGTGATTGTAACTGCACTCGTTTATAGCACAAGTAAATGATTTCCAGTATGCTATTAATCTGAGCCTTTATTTATCAAACAAATTGTACCCTGTGTCATTGGTTTCTGTGTCATAAGCAGGGACTGCTGCCTGGTTAAACAAGACATTTACAATACAGGTGCTATTTATGTGTGACACAGACCTCCACTGGAAAAACCTCAGCGGGAAGAAAATGAGTCAGACAACATCTGTGAGCCGTGATTCATTCATTCTAATGCGTCCAATGGAGCTACCATGATCATTTATTTAGTGTATCAAATGCATTCGAATAACTTACAAAAACAGGACGACCCCTGTGTTGGCCATGGCGTACGCCAGTCCTAGGATTCCACTTCCCATGATCGCATTGCCCAGGTTGAAGACGGACATCCCAAACGAGGTTTTCCCCTCAAACTATAAGCGATGTAAGACAGAGGAGAGAAATGTTAACATGTTAGATCATCTAATAATCTAATCTGTACATGCAAGGCTAACTGGCTGTGTTTGAACTTACATCTGTAAAGCGTATGGCCTTCTTGTCCTCCACGTCTGATAAGAACTCCTGGCTCTCTGGTAGGTTGGCCTCTGTATTCTCAGTTCTGTGGGGACTAATGTAAAGAAACACCATCAAAGAACACCACAATAAACAAAAACACTCAAGACTCATCACAATCTACGTCATTTCTTAGTTAGGTTAGGCTCTGGTTTTTGAACAACTGAATAGCAAATGGCACACATGAGTTTAAAAAGCATTCTCTGTTCATCATTATTACATACATACCTAGCATTGTGGGCACTATTGGGTACAGTTTCCCTACAAGCAGTGTAGAGAGAGGCCATCCATCACCCAACGAGAGCACAAAGTGGAAAAACAACACCCTCAGTCATAATATAATAAGGCAAATGATACAGTGAAGGGACCATCTATAAATTACCATCTGCATCCCGGAGAGAGACATTTTAATTAAACCATCTATTACATAGAAAGAGGAAACAAAACATATTGCTAGACAACCATTGACATGATAATTAGGTATTTAGCTCACTCCATTATCCAGCACAAATGACAGTACAATGAGTGGGCAGGTAGGAGGTAAATGTCTTGCTCAAAGGCACATCACCAAGCAGTTAATGGACACACAGTATTTGCTGTTCTACTACTCGAGTGACGAGGCTGAACTGCCACCGCAAGCAGCACAGTGACGTCTCACCACAACACACACACAATTAGCTGATATTTTTTATCCCTCCCTAATGTATTATGAGCATTGATGCCTTCAGTTCAGATAATATTTTAATAATCCCTCTAGCTGTTGTATACAGAATTCCAGCCAAATATAGTACACCATATCTCGCCTGTATAAGTGAGGTCCAAGTCCTTCTTGTGCTGATGGAGGTAACTTCATGATTAGTTAAGAAACAGGCACAGGCAAGTTAAACATGACACCTATTCCACTTGATGTTTTCTTGACACACTGCGTGTAATGTGATGTGACGCATGAGGAAAAACATGTGAAGTGGCACGTTAAGACGACAAGTAAAAGCACTCAGTGAATCAAAACAAAAGCATTTTTTCCCCCAATGTACCTTCTTACCATGCAAATATTTTTCCATTTTTATTTGGACAGGTTTTGAGACCTGAGGCCCACTGAGATTTCTGTCAAGACACAATACTGCAGATATTACTGCGACCTCATAAATTCATGCTAGGAAAAACTACAATACACGTCTTGCTTGACATAAACTTATTACATTGATCTTAAGAGCAGAATGCCCTGAACAACAGAAGCATGCGACTTCTGAAGTAGGACAGGTAGTAGTATTAGTACTCAGCAATAACGAAATGACAATTCAGTCTGATTATTAGGGTAAATACACAGTATATATCAATACTAATGATTTATTTCCTGTAAGAACAAACAATGACAACATCTGTGAGCCGTGATAAATTTAAAAGGTATTCCTAATAGATCAACATAGACTGTGTTAAGTAGGATTTTACTCACTTTTCACCGTCCTCTGCAGGCGGCGTTTTGGCCGATGCTGTGATCTCCTCCCCGGGCTCATGGCCTTTCCCATTAGGAATAGCGTTTGCCTCAGCAGGGGCAGTTTCCACAGTCTCGGCTGGTTTGTCCTCACTCATATCTGCTCTGGTGCCTTGGCGTGTATGTAATAATGAGTCTGTTGAAATGTGTAAATGTTTGAGGCTGTGTCAATGTTTGAAAAGTGCGCTGAGAGTGAAGTTTATATTTTCCTCCTGGGATCTGTGAAAGAAAAGATATGGGCAATTAGCATAATATTTTGCAATGAAAGAGGCATTTCCTTAGTTTATAAAGTGAGTGGGTTGTTGTCTTTTTTTAATGCATTTCCCTGACAGCGCAGGTAAAACACAGGATTATATAAATACAATCTCACTCTTGCCAACCACCAGGCCATGTCATTTCATAATGATGACTGTATTTTCTAAAAAAAGAACTGTGAAATTCATTATGTGATTACTTTTGCCTTAAACGTTTATGATTCCTTCTCCCTTACAATAACCCCTGGAGAAGGCTCTGAGGAAGTATATTTTGGTGTTTACTTAGTCTTTTGGAAATTTAGTTTTCCAGAATTTCTCTCTCAAATGATAAAATACTCATCTTACAAGGGCTACGAATATTGGTTATATTTTGTGACATTTCCTGAGAACAAATCTCATGAAAAGTTTCAGTTAATTTTGGAGCTGTTATAATCATCACATTATACTGTCCTGTGAAACCATGAATCTCTAAAACATCAACTTTTCATGAGCTAAGAAAAACAGCCCTGTTTACAGTTTTGTGACAACGTATTTTTCAGTTAGTCCACTGAGGCTTTAAGTAGTTTATGTCACATAAAGTAACATTTAATCCATCAATTTATCCTGACAATTCAAAATCACGAAATGTAGAGATTTATGGTTTTCACTGGACGGCAATGATATACAGTACAAATACCACTATTCAATAAATTGGTGAAGGCATATTCAATACGTCTTTTAATTGCAAACTTGTTAACCGACCAGATATGAACATTAAAGGCCCTGCATACCCATGGTCCACCAAAACAGATGATTTCCCTTGGCTGATCGCACAGACTTTAATTGACATCTCCCTCACTCTCCTGTTAGCTTTGTTGTACCTGCTAGGGTGGGACAAATTACAGCTATACCATTTTTATTGTAACCTCACGATAACCTCACGAAACACCCAGCATAGCTCTGCCCACCTTTAACCTGAGCAGAGGTCTAATCGACTAGAATAAGTGAAAACACCTGTGTGTGTGGGTGTGCAGGGCCTCTAATGTAATGGCATTACACCTGACTGTGAGAAAAATGTATTGTCACAAAGCTGAAAACAGGGCATTGACCTTTTGGAGATACATACACATACACATTGAGACTGGAGATAACATTTGCCTTTCTTGAATAATAATAGGAAGTCCAACTCAATCAGAAATTGACAGACAAGTGCACTGGCACTAGCTATGCTTTAATTCCTGGTTTCCAACAAAAAGAGACACGTGGGAAGATAATGGAGGCCACTCTGAGGGCATTCAAGTGAGTCTGTATCTTCCTTAAGGCCCAGCAGGGGTGTGACTGAACTCCTAATCACATTATGAATGCTGACAAAGGGGATGACAACAGAGATGTCAAGATGGATGCCAAGATGTCAAAATTCCCTGCACACCTATTAAAGTAATTAAGTGTCTAAATTACATAGGTGTGGCTTAATTGGGACTGTTGACAAAATGAAGATTCAAATTGTCCCCGTTTAGAACATGTCATAAAACTTTGTGGATTTAGATTAAAATTGTGTCGTTGAATGGATAAAAACATAGAGCTCAGAGTGACTGAAAGACTAACAAACGTTTTCACAAAAACAGCAACTCCATTTGATTAACATAGTACTATGTTAGAGTTGACAATAAACAGATGTTTTGGCAAATCCCGTGAATAATTGACACATCAACTGACAGGTCTACGCTCAGAGGAAACAGAGCTTTCAGTTAACTGTGACACACTGGGATTTGCGTCAGGCCTCTACTTCCTGGGTATCCTGTTGCGATGTCTTAGCTGACCAGCTGGCTTGTGGGGCCCAGAAAGGCCTCCGTGACATGTATCTCCTGGATGCTGTTGACCAAAGCCCCCTATCTGGCTGGCCCTGAATGATCGCCTTTACTCTGCTGTATAAACAGCAGTGGAGGCTAAAATGGAGAACACGTTGGGGGCCATAGAGGAGGGACACACACAAACGGTTGAACCCCCAGCATTGAGATAAATAGGGAAGAACCAGCTAGGACCAGCTACAAACCAGTTCTAGCCGTCTTTGTGCCTCCATTTTTCTGCTTGTCACTTTTCTCTTGGTTTCCTCTTTTATTGAGGAGGGTTCAACATACCAACAATGCTCAGGGTTTTCTGTACCACCATTCCTGGAAACCTCTCAGCTGTCCTTTTCCCTCAGGCTTCTTCCACTTCACAGCCTGCCCTTCTAAATGTAGCTTTTTGTAATATTATTTTAACACAAATCAAACATCAAAGGCAGTGTGAGGTGAATAAACCCTGATCTTCATCTAGCAGTCCTCTGAACCTGTCCTACCAACCACGTTGCTGTGAGCTTCACTGCACAGCCAGCCCTCTCGGTGTCTCTGGCTAAAGCCAAGTAACGTGGTTGGGCAGCAAAGCACAGTGCACAATGGCACATGTTGTGCGGTTTCCTGGGAACGGGTTGGAGAACAGTGGTACTATTGTGCCAGGCATCATTATACTGCCGGGGCCCCCTTGGCTGTAGTTCGCCAGGCCACTCGAGGGGCTGAAAAGGTATTTCACTCTAATTGAAAAGACGCCACCTTGAATTCAGCAAATGCCAGTATCCTGTATTCATGCACAGTTGTAGCAGAGATGCTGACGGTAGCAATGGCAGAGGCAGGGTCCCTCTCATGGGACAAATCACTGCACAGAACCACACTGCCACTCAGATAGTCTACAAATCACGAGGAGGTTGGGGGGAGCCATTCAAGGACAATAGACGATGGTCTGTCCGGCTACGAGGGTGCATCTTCAATGGCCTCGAGCAGTGGCGCTTGAAACAGCAGACCTGATTGGACAGAGTTGTGGCTCCTACATCATCATCATCATTATTATGTTCAATAACAAAAGGCAACTAACGTCCTTGGAAATAGTTGTGTGAAAGCACATTAATTCAGTCAGAAACTCTTATTTTTAGAAAGCTTGTTCTCGAGTCCTCCAAGTTTGAAGCAAATTAAGGTGAAACATTGGTAGCTGGAATGCTGTGGGGAAAATGATCCTTTCAAAGTAGGACAAGGCTTTTGCAGCAAAATGTAGAATGTACTGAAATAATACAGATTCAGTTGAAGATATAACTGCTGTGAGCAAGGATCAGCATAAGGATCTTTTGGCACAAATCCTGTATGGAAATACTGAATGGAGACCCATAGTTTTTACTGACATGGATGGTTATTTATGTAATAATATTGTAAAAATGATTTGCACATATCTACTTTCATGAACTGTATTTACATTTACAAGTCAGACTTTATAATTGGCCAAATTCTTATAATAATAATACCATTAATACAATTATCTGGTGTATTAGGGTCAAATTTGTTAAGTGACAAGCCACCACCAATAATTATAATCAAGAAAATGAAGTAAAATGAGAACGAGCACAAAAGCAATTGAGTTCAGCCCCACAGGCTTGAACACCAGTTACCATAGCACCATTGTGGTATGAAACAGAGGAAGAGTTGTGTGTCCGTAAAGAAATGCTCAGCAAAACTGAAATGCTCTGTAGTCTGTAGACACTATGTCATCCAAAAACACACAACAATCTGCATGGGCCATTACAGCTTACCCTGATTTAAACATATCTTGTATCCCAAACAAAAACATTGTTATGAGAGCTGACATTTCCCTTTCAAAAGCATCAGTGTAACTGAACCACAAGAATTTTCAAGATCTCCACATAAATAATGTGGGTTTGTTTGGTGTGTTTATTTTCCTAATTGTACAATGCAACATTACAGAGCATAGAGTGCAAATTTACATGCTCACTAGTAATTTCAGGTTTGAGCCTTATGCTGGTTTTGATCTTATTTGGGATATGGCATTTACATAGAAAATAAGAAACCTGGTTGTTCATTGGCGGGTTGACAGGGTGATAATGAATCTTCCTCTACAGTCTGATTGTCTCAGTTGTGCCATCTGTTACAAATAAAATTATTCCAATAAACCACATTTCTCAAGAGCAGAAGCACAGTTTTACAAAGCATTATAACAAAAAATAAAACAACAGTTGTATAGGAGACAAAAAAGAAGAAGAAGAAACAACAGCAGGATTAGATGGAAAATGGAAAGAAATCCAATGTTTCCTCACGGATATCCAGACTTCCGAAGCCTATGCAAGCGTTAAATCTACATTGTGATGCTCTTGGTGGGAGTAAATGAGTCTTTTCACAGCAATAGCAGAGGCTATGTTTATTCAAGCCCTCATCCAAAACATCACCTCAGTTTGCCAACACACAGCGAGTGCATGCGCCTCAGTTCGCCGATTCTGACGTATGCAGCTCTGCTGAGAGACGTCATCTCACAAGGAGGCAAACTGAGCCAGGCAGTGTCACTGATTGTTATTCTTAAACTGATACCTGAACCAAACAACACTGTGCATGCTGATTCATCCTCACTTATAGCTATGCATGTGTGCATTTGTGTTTGTAGTTCATTTGGTGAATAATTAAATGTGTGGCTTTGTGTGGCTTTGTGTGTGTGTGTGTGTGTGTGTGTGTAGTTTATGAGTAATCTCAAATTGTAATATTGCCTCCTCTGTCACTACTTGATGACATTCTCATAGGCCTCTGGCCATATAAGCTTTCTTAATTGAGCCTCCGCTGTAATTTTCAGAGACTCTTAATCTGCTGAAGTGCGTGTGGACAATCATTGACTGTTTTTCACTCTTGTTTCTCACACTCAGGTCTGTGGATGCAGTAAAAGCAGAGCTAGAATGTTTTAAATGCCATCAATAAGCCTGAATAACCTTTTATTCATATGAAATATCCTTAATATCCTCCACAGCATCATCAAGATGTCTTTGAAAGACAGCACACCTATCTCACTGCAGCAATTCTGAAACATTTAAATGAGAACACATTACTAAAGGATTTTTTATGGTACTATAGCTGCCAAAACTGTCTTGCCTGTTTTTTAATAGTTGCTTTGCTGGAAATATGACAGACAGCATCTAAAACAAATTCCTCATCCTCCCTTTCTGTGCACGAACAGGAAGAGATTTCCTGCAGATTAAGAGATTACACATGCCCACAATTTCACTGATGAGCAGCTAATAGATCTATCATTTTATTGTGAAACAGTGAGTTGAGGCTTGACTTGACCTCTGACAGTCAGGATGATAGAGGAGATCAGACTAGGGCCCATCTCACTCAAGCAGGAAATCAGGATCAAACAGCTCAAGTCATTCCATATACACTCTTGCTCTGGTATAAAAATAGCTGCAGAGGAGTGAATAGCCTCGCTGTAACCCCACGTCATGTCACACTCGAAGCTGTGTTTAAGTGCTGCTGCATGTGACACTGAACACATCCAGCAACCATCTGTCTGTATTCTGGTTCTTCACACAAGGGTGAACATGCACATAAATACGCCTGATGACACACACACACACACACACACACACTCACACACAAAGACATGTGCAGTGTAATTACATGAAAACATCATGCTGTTGTTGAATGAATGAAACATCCCAAACAGCTACAGGCACAAAGCTATCATCTTTACCAAAATGTGTAACCGAGACCACTGTGGAATTACACTTGCTGTAGAACTAAGATGTTTGCAATATGTGAGATCTTCTGTGTTTCTATGACACAAGAAGATAAAGGAGATGCTACTGTATTTCAGCAACGCCGTTTCAATTCATCAGTTGTTGTTTTTTTACCTAAATAAGCTTGTGTTAGAAAACCTTTACTACCATCCTCTGAACATATTAAAGAATGTATCTAGCACATTTATATGCAATTTAGCAGATAATGCATTGGGAAACAATAACCGATGTAGCCCAGGATGAGTTTTTGAGGATATGATAAGAGCCTAAATGTTTAGCATTAGCAGCAAGTTTCCTATGCTAAAGCCCACTGAGTCAGTCTTCAGTGGGAGGAATTATTTCGGGCATCCAGGGTTCCTGAAGTAAAAGTCTTGTTATTTTCTGCGTAGACAATGTTAGCATGGGCATGAAACTATTTCAGTTGAACAATCAGTACAAAAGATGAGCCACTGTGTTAGAAAATGTATGGTTTCCTGCGACGGCAAAGCATTTTTTCCTACAGCTCTGATTTGCACCTCTGACTGGCTTCTTCTCCACAGCAATGGCGGCTAAGGCCTAAGGGTAGTGTAGGATTTAGAGTCATTTGATATACCAAACAGAAAGTAATAATCAAGTAGAAATAATCCTAACTGATGGCCGTAACATAACCCTTTAGGTATGGCTAAATTATCCAGGAGGAGTTTATTATTTATGCTGAGGAACACTGTAGGTATAATTTAAGACCCATACAGGTGTTTCCATCATTCTTGCTAATTAGACCTCTGCTCAGGTGGGCAGAGCGTTGCTGGGAATTAGGTAAGGTTAGACTCCATGTAATAATAGGAATGATAAAAGTGGGTGCTCCCTGGTGGCCTAAGACTATGACCTGCAACAAATGACCATACAAAGTCCGGCCGAGGACCTTTGATGCATGTCGTTCCCCATCTCTCTCCCATTATTTCCTGTCATCCCTCTACTGTTGACTTTCTAAAGAAGCACATTCACACAGAAAAGAGGTCTAATCAACCAAAATAATTAAAATCACCTGTGTGGGTTTACTATGGATTACTGGGCCTTTAAAATAAATGGGGGGAAATACATCTTGAACCATAGGCCCCACTGTGCTCTGTAGTACATTTCAGATACAGTCAAATGTCTCTATTGACTAGCTTTGAGAGTTTTACTTAACTTTTATTTGGGAAAACATAACATTTTTCAAAACATTCGCTACAAACTGATGAGGCTTCTATTGTAACTGCGTGTTCAAGTCTCTCATTAGACACTACTTGCCTTATGGGCCTCTGTATCCTCTGTTTCCCTTTCCTTACAGTGTTGTCCTGCCATGTCTCTCTCTCTGTTGCTCACTCTCTGTTCCAACCTCAAACCTTTAGTTTTATACAAACAAAGGCTTTACACAACACAATGGCCCAAACCTAATACTTTGTTGTGACCTGTTGAATTTGGGGGCAGGTAGCAGAACTAATCTAATGGCAAAATCAACTCCAAGACCAGTTTTGTTTTCCATAATACCTTAAGACTACATTTGTTGATTTTGGGTAGTCACTTGTTTGGTGGCCCAAATTTGTGTATTTCCTCTGTGAGACTCATAGAGGTCAAAAGTCTACTGTTTTGTCTCCTGGCTCGACTGGACCCAGGAAAGAGTGAGGCAGTGTGGATTTTCTTTAGTGTCTCGTGACACGCCTGCGTGGGAGTACCTGTGATTCACTGAAAATGTAATTTATTTATAGAATCACACAACACTTTCTGTCAGTCTGGCTCAACTCTAACACCGGACACCCCACAGAGCAGCAACGTAATCACACATATAAGTCCAGCCATTCAAAGTATCACCAGTGTGGATACAAATACTGTTTACAGCGAGGATGCCGAATGCTACGTTGCTCTTGAGGTGATGAGCTGCTTCAAATATGTGACAGGTTATTAAGATTCTGTACAGTCCCACATCTGTTTTAACAACATACTGTGTATGTAGAACAAATTATTCACATGGTGTGAATGTGATCTCAGCCCTGTGACTCCCTGGCTCACGTGTTGCCTTCATCACCTCTGTGCAGCTCACAGTAACACTGTGCTATGCAGCTTAATAGGCAAAACTGCAAATGAACTGTTAACCAGCACAGTTTATAACATATTTTACATACAGTACACTGACCACTTGTACAACAAAGTGTTTTATTACAAGATGCCAGATTGTGTCTAAAGAATTGAATTGAAGATTGCAAAATTATCACACAATGTGACATCGTGTAGACGTCGATTGCAGAAGGGAATCACAGGGCTAGAGAGAAAAGTCAAAGCCAGGAAGGTGTATAGTTAAAGTTAGATATTCATACATGTAATAATACACTATTAATATACGTATTATATTCATTAAGTACCAATATTATTATTAGTAAATTTATGGAAAAGCGCTGAGATAGAGATGAATTAGCAAAGCAGCAAGTTACTGGGATGGATGTAACTTTGACAAAGAGGACGCTTGTTTTCCATTTATTTTATCTGAATGGACACAATGCTTGTTACCTGGACAGTAACACAATTCCGGCATGGTAATGCCAAATCAAATTTGGCCTGTTTTCAGACTGCTGTCAAATACAGCACTCTGGAAGCGAATGCCAGTAAACTCACTGACTGATGAAGACGCTTGCAAATCATGGTGAGAGCAAACACGATTTGTACACTCTTCAAAAAACTTATCACACAACACCGCAGACACACTGCAGGTGATGATGTACTGACAGTGAATGATGTGTGCAAACACTTCAACAAGTTCGGCTGGCCACCATGTCACTGAGGCAATCAAGATTGATGAGACTGATTCAGATAAAGAAAAATAAACCAGTGATTTACTATGGTGGCTGCATATCTGTCAGCATGTTTTAAAGTTTTTCTGCCCTCTTATCTGCCCCCTAAAAACAGCAGAAAACAGTGAAAAATGCCCACCACATTATCCTAGAACACAAGGTGATGGGTGATGTCATCAAATGTCTTGTTTAGTCTGACTAACAATTCAAAACCGCAAAATATTAAATTTACTATAATGTAAGACCAAGACAGGTAGCAAATTCTCACATTTGATAACCTTGAATCGTCAAATGTTTCACATATTTGTTTAAAAATGACTAATCAATCATCAAAATAGTTGCAGATTAATTATCTTTCGATCGATTAATGGACTAATTGCTGCAGCCTTACCTGTTTACCTAACAGGTCTTACTTGACATAAAAGAGACAGCATATGACTTTTTGTCCCCTCCAGATAGTCAGCTGTGGTTATTTTGCACCATGGCTCCAAAAGCAGATTGTCTGGGGGCTGAACATAAAGGACATCAGTGACACAGTCAAGGACACTGTCTCTGTGAGGAAACCGTATGCCAGTTGTATATTAGTTCGAACAATAGGACAGAATGCAATCAATGCTAACAGGCCTTCCACCCCCACAGTCCTCCCTCAGCACCACACTGTTCAATGCCAGCTCTGTCTTCTCTCAATCATGCACCCTAACACAAAGTACCATCCTCTCCTGGCATCTGCCACCCGTCTCCCTCCTGTTTCCTCCTAATCACATGGGAGGAGAGCAAAAGAAAGAGAGGGCATCATGAGGGCGAATGCATTCATTCAGCTGGAAGTACAGCTCACGCAGTGTGTGACCACCATGGTGGATCTTGCACTGCTGACTCTGTCACATGCCGCAGCACCACGGAAGTCCAAATCCCAGTCCACTGACAGAACTCCTGAACACAGCAGGCACCCACTGTAAGCTGATCAATGTAAGGCTTAAGTATCAAATCCCTTATAGAACAAAGAATTGTACACTACGCCAACAATGGATAATGAGCAAAAATACATCTCTAGCTGAGGCTCAGAAGATTGTATTCAGTCTTTGGGGTGTGTAAGACTTTCCTGTCTTACCATTGGGTCACCTTTCTGTCCAAGCCACACAAGAACCAAGAGAGACTTATATCAACCGACCCTTCACTCTGAGGAGGACAAGTGAGAAAATGCCCTATGGCAGTGGTTCACAACCTGGGTTTTGGGAATTAAAAAAAACTAAATCTTGCTTCACAAAGTTATGTTTACTTTTAAAACGTTTTGGTAATCTTTGCTTTTCTTGCTCATGACTGTATGGTATTCAAATCTATTCAGACCTAATCAATCAATCTAAGAAGAAAAATTCAATTGAACTGCTGTCCATAGACACGGACCCTTTGAGGAACCACTGAAAAATTGTGATCAATATGGTATTATGCATGCGATCACACTTTGACAAAACAGTGCTTGTACATTTTTCAGCCAATATGAATATTCTGTTACATTAGGCAGCTGTTTCCACAAGACATGGATCTGAGACCTTTCTCAATCTACTGCTGATTACTGGACAGCACAGTGTTGAGGGTATAGTTATTTTCTCCTACTTATCTAACCAATAGGCTGGCATTTATTCTAAGTGGTATGACCTTACGCAAGCTGCAGTTCATCTATGATATCCCACAGTATGTCCTCAGATACCATAAACCAGCCTGCACTTAGAAAATGTAGAAATACTGTGATGTAACTAGGGACAAGCAAATGAGCCTGCTTGCCCTCAAAAGGATAGATATAACTGGTCTCTACAAAGTACCAGAAACTAGTATTAAATGCAAACTGATGGTCTACAGTAGTAGAAGTAGATGGTCTAAGAAGTAGAAGTTTTACCCTTTTCTGATTTAATGATCAGGCTATAAAGAGTAGGTCTAGCTATCATCAGGCAGGGCCTAGATGATCTATCCCATCCTTTTCAGTCTTCATTAAACACAAAGTAGATCATCTATGAAAGTGACAATATGTACTTTCGACTGTGTAAATACAGCATTGCTGTCTAACAGAGAGAGGAAAGAGTTAATAAAATACTTCTGTTTGTCTTTTCAGAGACCAAAATCAAATCCCTGTAAAACCTCAAGTCCTTTCAGTTTAATGCCATCAACAAAGTCACAGCAGGGTGCTCCTTTCTTCTCACAGTGAACTACATTGCACTCTAAGACTGAACCATCCCTTCATGTTTTCTTTTCATTCCTGCAGAGGTAAACCAATACTGCTGCAAGATAAGAATATAGTTCGCATGAACACAGAGCTTTGATCAAATTAAATAGTAACTTAGTGGATCTCTGTGTCTATGTCTCATCCAACAGCGAAGAAAAGAAGAGGCAGGGGAAGGAGCAATGAACATTTCTCATCCATTAACCTGAGATTGAAAAAGAAAAAAAAATACTAAGGAGACTATTGATAGCTTCTTTTCTTCTGGCCAGATGTGATGGCTATTTTACCTTCTATAGTAGGGAACCATTTCTAGATGAGAATGAGGGCCGTTGTTGCACAGAACTCCCCACTCTTTCATACTTTTGTCAATCGATACATTTTGTAATTAACCAGGCAATGACATTTATATCAATATCTTTTCAATCTCCACTCCAATATTCAGCTGTGTACACGCATGCATCTGCATAACCACACACATGTACACATGCTTTCACTCTCATACATGTACAAGAATACAGTCTGAAACACACAATTGCAGGCTTTGATCACACACCAGATCAAAAGCTCAGCACACCCAATGCCGGCTGAGGCTGGGTCAGTCTGTTCACACTGTGATTTCATTCTGGGATGGGGTGCGAGAGGGGCAGCACATGGGGATATAAAAAGCCAGAGAGAGGAGTGAGTCAATTATAACAGCAGAGGCCAAGCGGGCCAACTTTGCCTGCTGCAGGTGACTCCAGAAACCATGCTGCTGTTAGAGTGTTAGCCAGTCTATGGGATGCTTTGCACCTAGCCAAGCTGGATACATAAATACATTTGTTAAAGGTCATTTTATGTTTATGTTAGAAAATTCAGTACTTACATGTAGTGCCTTAAGTCAGGCCAATCAGACAAAAGTATTGCATAGGTTCTTGAAAGCACCATGAGATATTGATTTATATTCATATACATGTATATGATGTATATTATGATTTGAAAGCTGTTTTGCCCTCCTCTTAGTTAGACTTGGTATCGCATCAAAAGATCACCAAACATGAAGAGCAGATGGCACCTGTAGCCAAGCTGTGATGTGGTGTCAGCCAGCTGCGGATGCTTCACCATGCACGACCTAAAAATATGACAGGCAATCCAAAAATGAAGCTCTAAACTGTGCGATGCATTTGCAGAAGCCAAGCTTATAGCAACTCAATCCGTGAATGCCTCAAATGTGCATTACTGAAACAATGCTGTCCCTGCATGCATGCAGTAAAAGTAGAAAAGTGTTCAGTTTGGAGTTTGTTTGGGCTTAAAGCATGAAATGAAATGAAAAATGAAAATCATGCTAAGCAGCAGTGGTTCACTGGAGTTCACAGGGTCACGGGGAAGCTTTCACTAGGTCCCTCCAATGCTCAAGTTTGATCTCACTAAGCTACTCCACTTGATTATGGTAGTGAGAGGCTGACACTGGGATAACTGTTTTAATCAGAGGTTTCACTCTCAACACTTATCCTTTGGGATGCAGAGCAAACATTTATCCAGTCGTGTACCAAATCATTCCTGCAAATTCTCAGATAAGCCCCAAGGAAGAAATTACTTACAAAAGGGGTCTTTGTAGGCTACCCATCTAACACATTAAGATCAAGTGCAGCACGCTTGTACCTCTCTGTACGGCTGGTTGTCTGGCGACCTCGCACATCGCTTGAATGAAACAACCTAACAACGTTACCTCGACTTGACTTTCACTTCGCATTTAACTCCCGTTTGGTCACACGTCACACGCGGTTTTGGCAAGCCAGATGAGGCTGCACATACATGCACTAGGAGCGTCGCTTTATTTTTTATTTAAATGAATTCTAACATTTAGGTCCCCATGTCTGTGAAAAACGTGTTCGTTAATAAGTTTAAATACCTTACAAGAGCTACACATCAACGGTAAAACGTACAGCAGCCTTTCAGTGCCTTACCAGAGAAGTACCAGTGTCCTCCTGCAACTCCAAATATCTCCACAGACCTGATCCCTCGGCTCGCTGCTCGGCTCTGCCTCGACCCGTGAGGTATTCTGTCGTCCTGCCTCTGTCCCTCTACGTCCGTGTTTCCCAGTAAATTGTCCTCGTAATCTTCTCATAAGTGGGATGTGAAGAGTGACCCGGGTTCCGCCTACCGCACGCACAGCGACTCCAATCAAATTATTGTTGTGTGTATATTTGCGAAGCCAGCGCGAGCAGGGGCACGAGAACCCCCTATTTGGCACGCGCCTTTTTAACCGTTTGGAAATGATGACCGGCGCTGGATTTATACCAGTCGGTTAAAGGGTCGTGCCGGCTGCTTTTAACATGTTGGAAATAGCCTACATCTGTCATGTCACACGGTGATGGTGGCAGGGTGTATTTCGCGTTCACGGACTTATCGTCGTGCTTGAGCGCATTACGAGACAATGAGACAGTGAATGACCGCGAGGAGACCACGCAGGCAGGCAGGCCGTGCATTTCTTTCATATTCTGTTTTGTTTCCCCTTGAATTAGTTCCAAAAATATAACTCACGCAGGCCTTTAAGGAAAAGCGATCCAATTGCAATGTCTTTTTTTTTTACACGCAGTCAACAACGTAAACAGCTGCCTGGGCCACGTGCCACAAAAGCCCACTGTTGCTTAAGCACATAGGATACGCACGCTCTTTTTCTAGGTCATCGGCAGTAGCGCATTTTGATGTCACACCGCTCCGGGGATCGTCTCTTTTCTCTCTCCTCTAGCTCATGTTCACAGAGGAAGACACACACCTGCAGTCAAATTAGACCAGGTTCCCTTATCCTGTGAGTCTGTATCTGTATTCATGGGGGGGCTCTTTTTTTTTCCCCCCTAATGCATAATTATAGATATTCTACATTTTCTCTCACAATCTGTCCTCTTAACAAGCAACCACAATTTCCTTTGAAGCCGTAGCAGAAAACGTGACCTTGTGGAAAGCAGAGGACATTTAACCTCTGCCACATAAACTCAGCATCTGCTCCGAGGTTATCACAGTGGGGGACGGCTGCCCATAGAGGAAAGGGCCAGATATGTTGAGAAGGTGGCTGGTGTGTCCCAGAGGTCAGCAGAGGAGCTCAGTAGATGTAAGCTATAGTTCAAAGACAGAATCTCAAGTGTATAAAGTGCATGTGCTTCAATCAGCACTGTCCTCTGGTTGTTCCTACTCCTATTCACAAATAACATGTCGGTGTGCTAATTTAAGCGCTGTCAAGTAATGAGGAAGAGAGGGTGAATGCAAAGGACATCTGGCAACTGATTCTGGAGGCACAGTAGTTTCATTCAGCTGTATGAACTCCCCCTGTTCTTTCTTCTTTTAATGGTGTCTCACCTTGCCTCGCCTATCTGTCAGCTTAAGAGGTGATGCATGTGTAGTGCTCCAGAGGACTTTCTGACTGCCGAGAGCACTGCACAGCAAGGTGTAACCATAGAAACTGGGTGTAGCAAAGGTCTGCAACACAAGTTAGATGACCACTGAGCAGAGATGGTAAATGACTAATGAAGTATGGCAGCAGTTCACTCACAAATTACATTCATATGTCAGGGTACTCTTAAACCTTGCAGATTGAGCCATGACTAATTATGAGCCAATTAATTCAAGTAACTACACTGTAATGGGTGACTCTTTGCACAAAATTCCTATTCCAGATAGTAACATATGGTTGTTCTAAAGTTATTCACACACATAAACACATAACAAAACAAAAAGAAATATAAAAGCCCACATCAACAAGACTACAGCCATGCTAGAAGCTCTCTCAGGCTATACTTTGGCACCGTGCTTTGAGCTAAATGATAAAGTCACCATGCTAACACTAACACACTATTGAACCTAATGTATTACATCAACAATAAAGCATTACAGCCTTCTGAACAGCTTTGAATGGATTTCTGAAAACAATGGGAGCCTCTGACTTCTGGGAGGTCAGGAAAACCTGCATAACAATATAAGAGTTTATAACTTTGGTAGCTGTGGTAAATACAAAAGTGGATGTAGACTTTTCAAAGGCAGGTCTAGAAAAAAACTAGCCTATTATTTTTAAACTGTACGAATATCCTCTCCTTTTCCTGGAGACTGTAATTATCCGGCACCCTAACAAAAACCACCTGTTTAATCTCCACTTGATTGCCTTCAATGAGATCAAATTTAAAACTGACATGGTATTTACTGTCCTAAAACTATCATGTTTTTTTGAATGAGGGTCTTTTCTAAGGAGCTTCCCTTGCAAGTATGGAGCTCGATTTGTGGCCTCCTGTCCATCCTTCACAGCCCACGCCATGCACATAATTAGGAGAAACAAGAAGAAAAGATCTCATCACAGACCGCTAAACCCATTCAGTTTATTTTGCTGAGCCCTGCTGGAAGATGTTGCAATCAAACTCAATTAAGGTCAATCTCCTAGTGCATTCATCATTTGGGGAAGAGATGCCAGTCACTGTGTGATTATCCAAAGCAACATGGCCCACTCATGGATGAGCAAGAAATAGCCATGCTGTGGAAATGATGTGGTTATGCAATTACCTGAGAGCTGGTTTTAGTGAGATGGTGCTTTATGTGGGACTATAGGCAGTCTGGTGAAGGTTTATTAATGCTACGTGAATCAAGTGTGGTGGTGACTCATATTCCTACTGTGTGAACATCAGCTAACACTGACGCCACTTGACATGGTGCCTTGGGGCTACAGGCGTGAGTCAGTTTGTAGGTGTTAAAGAAAATGACATGCCTGCTCAGTTGATCAGGTTTGTTTGCATAAATAAAATTAGTAAATAAGAAGGAGGAAAAGAATATGATCCATATCAAATATGTCACAAGTCATTTAATCGGATTTTGTAAATATATTTTATTCTGCAATATCAGCACTGATTTCACTTTGTGGTTAAATATTTATTTGGTTTGTGTTGCACAAATCTCAAAGTAGCAGCTAAATTGAGCTCACTCCCCACCAGTACTTTGTTCATGCAGAATTACAGATATTAATAAAATTAACTGAGGCTGAGATCTTCTGAGACCTTGAACTAAAAAGAATATTCAGATTTAGGTATAGAGGAATGTTTTATAACCTTATAATTTATCCCTCAAAATATACATAGGTCTATGTACATTTTTTGTGATTAGTGACAATTTTTTAAATAACAATAATCTTCTGTGATTTGAAAAAACCAACCCAAGGCCCACTTACAAGCTTTTCTAAAGCTTTCAACCATATAACATGGTCTTCATCAATGGACGCTCAGTTGTGTTGGAGATGGATCTGTTGATATGAGCTCAGTAGCTTTTGTGATTTCACTGTTAGGACTTGTTGTCCGTGTTGCCTTTAAGTTAAGCACAAACATTCTTTCTTGACCTCGGAAATAGTAGTTTGACAATCCCAACTCAAGGTTTACTTGCTATAATATTTTCTGGAGCTTTCAACCATATCACACTGTCTTCATCTGCGGATGGAGTTTGTTAAGTTGTCATGGAGCCATGCAAGCTGTTTTATATAAGTGGAATCCACTTAGGAAAACATCATCCCATTTCATATTACAGAGGATGATTTGAACTTCAACGCCAACAGGCGTCACATCAGTTGAAAACAACGCAGCATATTGTCAGCAACTGTAAATGGTACATAATGACACAGTAAGCTAGAGTAATCAGGGAGTTTCTGAAGCATTTATCAAGAGGAGACATCTGTCATACTAGGGGAATGCTGTTTGTTATTCTCCCCAGACTTCAATCATCTGAGAAAGTTTTTACAGAAGGAGTTCACAAAGTGTCCCCTCTCCTACACACATAAACACATACATTGGCCACCTGCCCATCCATCCATCATGAAAGAGCCTGCACTGTAGCACACACACAGAGACACGCACACACACAACGCTCTGCGGGACAGAGAGGAGTCCTGAGCATTATTCTTCTCTGCGGGAGGAGTTCCCTAAAGGAGCAGCCTGGCTGTTCCAGGAGGGAGCCGAAACATTGAGGCCCAAGTAGAGAGGAAGGTCAGGGGGTATAAGCAGCAAAGATACAGAAAAACACAGTCTAGGATAAAAGTTTCAAAAATACCTCTGTGGTTCAGCTGGCTTGCAATGTAAATAATTTATTCCTTACACATGAACTAAAACTTTTACATTTCAGAATTGTTGAAACGTTCTGCTGTTGTTTTGTGTTAACCATGAAGTTCATCAAAAGAGAAAAGGAAAAAAACGTTTTGGATTCGGAATGTCAGTTGGTCAGTTCACCACTTTGGTCCAGACTGAAATATCTCAACAACTTTTGGGTGGATTGCCCTTAAATTTGGTACAGACATTCATGGTCCCCAGACGATGAATCCTACTAACTATTGTGATCCCCTGACTTTTCCTCTAGTGCCACCATAAGGTTGAAATTTGTGGTTTTGAGTGAAATGTCTCAACAACTATTGGATGGATTGCCATGAAATTTGGTGCACACATACACAGGATGACTTGTAATAACTTTGGTGATCTTCCGACTTTTCATCTAGCGCCATTATCAAGTCAATAGTTGTATTTGTCCAATATGTTTTCATGACCAAATACTTGCAGAACTAATGACATTTGCATCAGCCCCTACTTTGTGTTTAGTACTAAAATGGTGAAACTGATAAACATCAGCATGTTAGCATTGCCAATATGAGCATGCTAGCATGTAAATTGTTAGCATTTAGTTCAAAGCACAACTGTACATAAGTACTGCCTCACAGAGCTGCTAGCAAGGCTGTAGACTCTACATCAAAATATCTTTAATTATTGAGTGTCTTTGATAACTTACACCAATTACAGCTAACATTTTGTGCAATCAGATTATAATGTGGTTGTCACATCTGTCCCCATCTGCTTTTCACTCAAGTGAGAATATGTCCCAAATTAGATTGCATTCAATGAACGACTCCACTGAAACCACTATTAAGGGGATTCTCATGGCCTCTCAGCTTCTCTTAAGCTCATCAAAATTTTACCAACCCCACTCATCAAATTTCATCCTGCTGCTTGGTATAGCCCTGAGGAACCACTACCTGCACCACAATGCTGTGGCATCTGCAGGAATCATGAAAGGCTCATGTGACGAGGTAAGTCCCAAACAAGAGTGTCCTGCTACAGAAATTAATTCTGTATGAACTTTGTGCGGCCACGCAAATTCATTGAGTTTCATCATCAAAACAACACTTATAAAGACATAATAGTACATCATACATTATTAGTAAAAATAATTTTCCAAGTCTGACTTGTGAGAGCTGATTGCATTAAGATTTCCTGTGCATATTACCACCAAATACTGGTGCATTCTTAAAACAGGCTAAATTATCAATGTAAAAAAAACAAAACATATAATTAGATAAACTCTATGTTGGTTAGTAACGTTCAGACTCAAACATAAAATCTCCAGTCAGATGTTATCGTAAGTTGTCTCAAGGGCCCCATGGGAGAAATATTAAAAGCATTTTTGGAATTAGTAAATAATAAAGTAGACATGCCTCATATAATGAATGCTAAGATTCAACAATACATCTAAACTCTTTTTAAATGAATGTGCAGATCATAAGTTCTTGAAGTTATTGAATTCAGTTTTCTTCTGTTTGGACAGCTGGTCAGAGTTTTAAATGACTTGCCTGCATGAGACAAGTGTATTACCAGTGTGGGTTCTCCTGTTTGTCATGCATTTGCTCTGAGTATGGTCTTAGATGTATTTCCTTTTAGATCCCCGAGGAAAGGAACACAAACATTTCAGATGTAGACAAACACAACACTGTACAGCATGTCCTTTGGATCAGTGCAGCTTCACCACAATCCACCTGACAGTTCTTGTTTTTAGCTTCCATTTTCCACGACACTACTTGCCATGTTGCAACAAAATGTATCATCCTATCCATCCTATTTATTTCCACATTTCATGCTTTCTAGACCTGCTCCTGATGTAGTTCCCCTACACCAGGAGCAGGTCTAGAACCCTTTGCACATTTGTAAAATGATTTAGGAAAATGTGTTAGACTCAAATTTAAAGTCATGGTTCTCAGCGATAAGACATTTCCTGTTGTCTGTCAATCCAGATGAAGATAACAGGACATCTTCACCATCCAGCACTGAATTGAGGCAGACAAAGAACTAAGCTGTTTCTAGGACTAGAGTGCATTTGCTGAAATCGTATTCATGACACATTCTCTATACATTTGGGACAAGGTGTACATATGCCAACCTCATCCTCTCACAATTTTATTCAGCATGACCACTGACTGTGTTATGCAAAACGGCTTAGTCAACTGACACAGATTCTAGTAAGCTGAGCCAGTGCCATGTGAAAACTGAGAAGGCATTCAAGTGTCCCTGTGAGACAGTGAGCACAGTTCATTTTGTGCTGCAGTATTATCAACAGGGAGATCAAAGCTGTCATTCTGCTACTACAGGGTTAGTTAATCTGCACTGTTTGGCTGTCACTCAAGAGGAGACCTGGGTAAGAAGAACATCCTTCCTTTCCATGCCACCTGGTAATGACGCATGAAATCCTGACTGTAGTGATAGGGGGGATTTCTTCAGGAAAAACACATGGAAATAATTCAAATTAACCACAATCTGTACCATTGTGACTGTTGTATTATGACCCAACACCAGTGATGTTAATCCTCCCCCCTCTCCACCCCATCCTGTGCCCAGCAGCAGTGAGGACGTCATCATGTCACTGTGGGACAGGCAGTGCTGACGTGTGCAGCAGCACTGATATAAAACTACAATCACAGCGAGGTGGAGAAAAGATCTGACAAGCAATTATACATAAAAGGCACTCAAATTATCAGCATAAATATACATCTAACATCATTAATGTACTAAAAGTGAGTGTTTTGGAAATAAATATTTTCAAACTAAATCTTCATACGCTAGAGGATAATTTTAATGGATTTTTTTGTGAAGTTTTTGGCATTGTATCGTGTTTAATTATGAAATTCCTTCTAAAAGTGACACTGCCCCCTAGTGATGAGAATGAGAGTGAACAGGGACATCTACATAACATAAAAAAAGCAGATTATACATGTTAGCTCTATAATAAAGTCTCTCAAAACTGACACTGGAAGTTTAGATTTGAATGTCGGTCCAAATTGTGAAAGTGAATGAGAAATGCATCACAAATTACTTTAAATTCACCTACATGAGATCTATCCACAGGAAAGCTGTGAAATTCTTCCCAGGAATTAAGGACTAAACCACCAAACTCTGGACATTTGTCATTACAGAGCTAAAGAATTAGGAACACACAGCCATTAAGGTAGCAGGAGCTGCTGTGCTGTATCGTTGTCTATCCTCAAGCTTTCTCTCAGTTCTTGCAGGAAATAGCAGAGCGATGGAATGACCCTAACAAACACAGCAAAGATACTGTGGGGCATCTTCAAAAACACTGGCATTCCCACTGAAGCAAGAGCTGGGGAAGCATGCCAGCCATTAAGCCTCGAGAAAGAGGATATGAAGGCAGCCAAAGAGGGTCTGGCAGAAAATAATGGAAAACATACTGTATCTAGTGGTGGCTGAGAGATGGAGATTCAGCCTAACCAGGGAAGATTTTTCTACATGTATGTGGACGTTGAAAGATTGTCTCAGTCTATCTAAAATCCCACCTTAATGTTTGGTCTCTTGTGACAATACAGACCAGCCACATGGGCATGAATAACAGCAGATTCAATGACTAATTTAAAGTGTGTGCATAGGAAATTAAATGAGCATTTCTATACACAAGACCAGCCTCTACAGCAGTTAGACTCGAAGGATTGTGGATGTAATGGATGAAACAAAAGCACGGAGAAGAAGTTACAGGCTGGACAACAAAGTCTCTATGTTTACATTTTATATACTTTTACAGCTCATTAAAGCCCAGATACAGTGAACAATTTT
This sequence comes from Maccullochella peelii, assembly GCA_002120245.1. Lineage (NCBI taxonomy): Eukaryota > Metazoa > Chordata > Actinopteri > Centrarchiformes > Percichthyidae > Maccullochella > Maccullochella peelii. Next base: position 30,267 of record LKNJ01002116.1, on the reverse strand, counting down.
CTAACTATACATGGATTTAGGGAACATACTGTACAACAAAACCATAGGTACTGAAACATTATTTAAAAACATGAAATTAACTCTCCACCTGTGACCCTATATATCCAAGTCATGAAAGAAACATACTCAACCTGCAGATTCCAGCCATGAAATCAACATGCAACACTGTTAAATAATGGTGTGGATTCGGAAGCATAAAGTGTTGATGAAATAGAAACTAGACCAGAATCACCAGGTTACTTGGACGAATGACAGCTTGCTCTCAAGCTCTCAGACCACCTTGATCTTTAGATATTGATCTTAGAGATCATTAACGCCATCACAGTTCTTTATGATATACAGCCCAGGGATTGTGACAAAGCCCCTGTGTATTGTTCATGTTTATCTACCAAGGTAAGCTACTGCTTCTGTGTCTATCTTCACATAGCCAGTGATGATGAAAAGCTGCAATGCACTGAATCATTCAATAACCTAACTTTGCACATAGTGCTTGTTTCCAACTATTATGTTTTTCTTCTCATAACAAGATATTTCTTGCAAAGGGAGAAAACATTTTGCAGACAAGTATTGCTGAGCACAAAGGTCAGGTTTAATTGTCACATTGAGTCTTTGGATTTTCACAGAAACAAAACCTCAGCAGGTCCACATAATTATACATACAAACACTATACAATATTTACATGTTCATTCAACTGAAAACATTTTGGATGACAAAATATTTAGCTATATATAAAACAAAACTACATTTTATATACATAGAGAAGATAGAAATGACAGTTTAAGTCTGTACAGGGGGATCCTTTTCACAGTAGGATCATTTGGCCACAAAATTAATATTTCCCGTTCATTATGTCATTATGATGACTTTCCCTCTCTCCAGTTCATTCTATCTCAGTGAAGCGTGAGAACATGGCCTTACGAACGGCATCCTTGTAGGTGTCAGATGCTGAGAGCTCATATGAGCTTCCTTTAATACCCAAGCCTGTGCCCTTGGTCCTTAATGAAGCCTGTGGGGAGAAGCAGAGAGAGTCATTAGAGGAGACAAACTGGACACAGGTAGCCCTCAGGTAACACTGCTAATTATTTTGTGAGTGAAAAAGAACACATTGACATGCATATGCCTTCTGTTAGGATGAGAATACAGGATAGGATAATTGTTGTTGGCCTCCTCACTGAGATGGGAGCGGTGATGCCCTGTTGGTGGCGCCCCAGACCTTTGCCTTCCTGCCAGCCCATCGCTTGCAACATTTTGTTCCCGATATTATCGCTTGTTAGTCCATCTTTGGTGGGCTGTTCATAGTTTCTGTTGAAGGTGAATGACAGGAGATATTAAAAATGTAGGATCACAATGGTCCACTTCTGAAATGTCCCAGATGGTTTGCAGTGAGATTGAACTATGACACTTACATTGTCGGGGTTGGAGGTTGATAGAATTTCTTCTTCGGTGCAGGAGGTTCAGGAACACCATACTTCTCCCTTCTCTCTGCAGCTCTGTCTCTGTATTTCAGCTGTTAAAACGACCATGAGACTTAATTCAATGTGTCCTCTTTGCAAAAATCACTGATAGGTATAAATTCTTCAGCCAAATACCTCGATTTCTTTCCTCTCCAGCTCCTCCAGCTCAGCTTCTGTGAGTTTCGATCTTCTCTGAATTTCCAGGTTTAGCTAAAACAGTTGAAAGCAACTTTAATTGCCAAATCATGCACAAAGTAATTCATATTCACATATATACTCAAGACAGTATACAATCAATAATGTCTTTTACATTTTGTATTGTAGCTTAATATCATTGAACAGATGGCGGCGCCCAGAATATTCATAACTACTTGCAGATTAAATACCTGCTGTTTCACCATCCTCACCTTGTGGAGGTCAGAGAGCTGCTGGTGACGCAGCAGAGCATCTTTAGTGGGGAACTGCCGTTGACACAGCAGACAAACCATCTTCTTCCAGTCTGTTATTTTTCCCTCTTCATACACCGCTCTACCTGTGCCGCCCTCCTCTGTTTCACTGTCTCCGTTGTAAGCAGCAAGCAGACCACTCTGGAATATGAAAACGGAAGTATTACAGGATTTATTTTTATAAAAAATTGTGGAGTGGGGGAATAAAGGCAAAGGCAAACCTTAGCTGAAGTGTCCTGCTCTGTGATCTTGAATCGTTCGGTCATGAGGGACGGAATGTCAAAGCCTCCCATTTGCTAAAAAGGAAGCAAAAACAAACAATACATACAAGCTATACGATTGTCCACAACACCAAGGCCAGTCTCTCCTTTTATGTTCATTATGAATAGAAAGCTACTGGTTTTTAATATTTTAGAGGCTGTCAAAGTCAGTTATGATGTTAGCAAACTTAAAATCAAAATGACTAAAAAAAAAAAACCCTGAATTATATCATATCGAAAGTTAATTCATGAGCAGGATGAATGTGACTTCCCAGTTAGCCCCCTCTTAGTCTATATTCGTACAGTGTGCTATGACACTAATCCAACACAAAACATACGGAGGCCTAGTTGTGACTACTAAATACCTTTTTCTCAAAGAGAGAGAAACTTGCATCGGCAGCTGCGGACTCTTTCCTGTCTTCCTCCTTGGACGGTCCTAAGCCTCGGAAACCGCTTTTAAAACTTTCTTTTTGCTTATTTAAGCTTTTTGCCCAACGTGCCATGTCCTTTGCGATCTGCAATTGTATCAACAGTCAGTACAGATGTCACTTGAATGAAGATATGAGCCCACTCTGAGAACCACTTTTTTTTTCTTATCATTTTTTAAAACAGCATTTACCTGCTGTGCAGACTTGATATTGGCCTTGTCTTTTTTCTCTTTGGACTCTTTGGACACTTGCTCTGTGCTTGTGTCCGATTCACCCAGTGCAGGGATGTACGTCTGCTTCTCACTGTCCCAGTAGAGGTACTGCTGAGTCTCTGAGTTATAGTAGTACTATTGATGACAAGCATAAGAAAAAAATGTATAAGCAGTTTTGGATAAAAAATAAATGACATACAAATGCATAGTGTTTAGCAGTATATTCTGTTAAGACCACAGAATACATACTTGGCTGCTGGGATCAAAGTACAGGCCAGTCTGTGGATTGTAATAGTAACCTGAAGCCTCATCATACTTGTATGTGGAGGTGTCAGGGCCAGCTGCAGATACAAAGAGAGGCACGTATGAAACAGCGCATGCTTCATAAATCATATAAAATGTATCTACAGTTGATGTATTCATTCAGATACAGAGGGGCCATTCTGTAGCTAACTAATCTCACCTGTTGTGTTGGCAGTCGGGGCAGCGCAGACAGTAGTTGCAACAGTGGAAGCTGCTGGTGTTACCAGTGATGAAGAGCAAACACTAACAGTCTGTTGTGCTGCATCAACGGGCCTCACTAATTGATGTGACTGAGAGTGGGGGGGGGAGATCACGATTAGCCTGTGTATCCACTATACAACACCAGAGTGGTAAATTATAAATTAGTATTATTGTGTCTGCAGTACATAGATGCCATGTTAATACACTGTCTACCTGTGTGGGAGGCTGGCTGATAATGACAGGCTGGTAAAGCTGAGCCGTCTGGGATATGACAACACCTGTGGCTGCAGGGATCAATGTGTTCATTTCTGGAGCAGCTAAAGACAGTTGGAAATGATACAGTTAGCAATCTCAGCCTTAGTATAAAAATCAGTCAAAATATCTCTGAGTGATTGACACCTATTATTACCTCCGAGTAATCCATCTCCAATGACAGGAGCCAATCCTTCAGGCTGCTGCTGCCATGCTTGGTAATTCTGTCCCTACATCAAAGGGAAAAAAAAGAAACCTCACATCAATCATTAGTCTTCCTGGTTAAAGTCATTGTCACAACAAAGTAGACTGTCAACTGACCTGTGTTTGCTGTGCATAGCCCTCTGGAGGAGTAATGTAGTCAGAGGTGGTACCTGAACTGTGCTGCAACTACAAGAAAATACAGGGATGAGAGGAAAGTCAGTAGAACCCCAATTAAAACACGGCAAACTGCATTTGGAACTGAACCAATACTTTGCAAATAAACATGTAAATACAGTAAACCTTTCTTTAGCTTAAAGACATACTATTAAAACAAAACAATGAATCAAATGACTCCTTGCAATGTCCCACTTCCATATATGTCCAAGTCCCACTGGCCTCCATATAAAACCGTGTTAGAAATGTTCTTTTATGTCTATGGCCGCTGAGAGCTGTTGACACGTCACCATACTGACTGCCAAACCAAAACAATAAACTAAAAGCTGTGTAGAGTGTGTTTAACATTTGTACCACATTTTAGCAGTTCAGGCCACAAGTGTTCTTTGTGTTACTTTAATGTCACGCCACTTAGTTCAAGAAATTCTAAGTGTAATAAATTTAAATTACTTAGAAATACAAAACAGCACAAGTAGTTTTACATGGCCTGATACCTGGCTGGATGACCACTGAGCAGCAGCAATAGCTGTGCTGGCAACAGAGAGAGCACTGGCTCGGATCCCATCAGGCTGCATGGAGTCTCTGGAAAGGACACAGAGCGATTAGTTAAACCTTCATTTTGCAGAACATGCAGGATGAAAATGAGTCATTTATTTGCTTTAACTACACTTGCATTGGAACACTGAACCTGCGTGCAGGATTCTCCAGCAAAAGTGAACCAATTTTAATTCCATTTTAGTGCACTACAAAACAAATGAATAGAAATACCTATACTATGTGGAGATAAAACTTCCCACATGGTGCAGATCCAAAAGAGCTTACATGTACTATATTCTATACATAGAAAGCTGATTCAAACAGTATATCTGTGTGTGTGTGTGTGTGTGTGTGTGTGTCTCACTTCCTAGCACTCTTGGCATAATCAACACCAATTGTTTTTCCATGCAGTTTTAGAGGTGGCTGAAGGCTCTGGAGAACGGTGAGCAGCTGAGAAGCCTCCTATACAAGAAGTGATGACGCAAGATTGTCACATGTGTGGACACCCCCAAAAGAAACATACTGACTTGCATCATGACTACAGAAATAACATACCAAGGGAGATGAGAGCTGAACAAAGGCAAAGCCTCTATTATGTCCTGTTTGCTTGTGTTTGATGAGGCGGATGTTGCCTGCTGACAGGTTGCCATAGGGGGCCAGTATGTTCAAAATTCCATCAACAGTTGAAAGAGGGGCAATGTTTCTCAAAATGATTGCTGTAAACAAAAACAGTAGTCATGAATAAATGTAGAATATGTTTATTGGAGGAATGCAGTATTTGAATGTGTGGTGAGAAGCACACTCACTGTCTCCATTGTAATCTCCTTGCTGTTGTGACTCCCTGTCTACACTCAGCAATGACAAGAGTGACACATAGCAGGTTAATGGGTGCCAGCCACTAAAATAGTGCAACACAGAGTAGAAGACACTTGCAGAGAAGAAGAATGAAAATGATACTTTGAAGTAACAACTCACCAACTTTGGCTGCTCCACACCTGCAACACTTCAGCTTATTCCGGAAACTGAACACACCACACTGCTATAAACCAATGACAAGGTTTTAGTTGTTTCAAAATATTCTGAGTTTACAGTGTAGTTCATAAAGCACACATACACAAGCACAAAACACATACTACAAGCATGCTTATTTACATATATATATTTACATATACTTACATACTAGCACAGCCCATGTTGTGTCAATGTGCAAAAGGCACGTTCGTGAAACCTGCACAAGCTAATACATGTGCTCACTTTATATTTTTTCTTTGTAAATGTATTTACTCAATGTAAGACCCAGATATATTCTCCGTGTTTTTCTGGGGTTCTTTCTAACTACTCATTACTCCCCACCCCTTCTTTGTTTCATGTTTTTGTTTTGACTGGGAGAACCGCGTACTTGTATTCTGTACCTGTGCAAATACCAAATAAAATTACTTTAAGTTAGCACTTAGAAATTAGACTCACTGCAGTGCAAAGGCTTCTGTTCCGTTCAAAGTTCTGTCTCCGGTAGTGCAGAGTAATGCTTTTCCCCTGGATCACCAACTTGTTCTGTGAAGTCAAAAGCCACAAATTATTTAAAATTCTGACACGTTTAAGCCAAAGAGGCAGGTGAGGTCCTGCCACTACCCCACCCCATGAGTGAGAGCAGCTGGAACGGGAAAGCGAGGCTAGGCTTACACTCGCTGCTTCGGTAGAGTGTCTCAGGGAGTAAAAGGGAACAGAGACAGAAAGACAAGTTCAGAGAGAAAGCTGCTGTTCTGTGTACGAGGGAATGAGATCTAAAAAAAACAACAAAAAAAAAACACACAAAATAAATAAAAAGATTCTTAGTGTTTGGGAATGTAGTGCTGCCAGCTCGTCCCTGTCTCACTCCAGTCTTCGGATTTTAAATGGAGATGAGAAAATATCCAAGTGGCAGAGCTGGAGCAGAATGTGCTTTGGAACCACAGGACTAAACATGAGTACTGTGAACAGGAAGTATACTCTTCATAAGGCGAGACAAAAGGCTTATTCAGCTTTAATATTGTCTGCATAGTATCTTGTTTAATATGTGTAACAGAACAGAAGAGATTCCATTGCATGTCCAATAGCATTAACCTTTATACAGTGAATCAACACTGCATTCATAACATACAGTAAACTAAGCAATTGAGAGACTTTTATTCTGGCTGAAAAAGATTCTTACTTATAAAATGAAATCAACCAAGTGTGGGATACCAAAAATATTTACTTCTGATGTCACAGTTTTGTATAACCAAGTTATTGATACAGTCCTCCAACTAAATACCAACAGTTTGTAGCGCTGTATATTGCAAACGCTGCACAACTCTGAATGATCAGACGCTCATGTGTCGGTTAATTGGGGCTCTAATCTCCCTGAATAAATCTAAACTTGGTGATTGTTGAGGCAACCTGATTGGTCTCCATCCATCGGGTAGAATCTTGCAAGCCATAAAACTCCATGAAGGCGAAACCTCGGCTTATACCTAGAAACAGTATTCAAATATAGACGGGAGGCGTGTTAGTTAGAATGCTCTGGCGCAACATTCAAACTCACAATGGGCTTGTGGTGGTACATTTTGTTTACCGTAGCATGTAATGTACAAAAATGGTAGAGGTATAGTACATACAATTACCTCCTTACCTGGCCAGACAATCTATGTGAAACAAAGGATCCTCTGACAGTCGTAATTATATGAGGCTTTTTTTCAGCGATAAAGAAGGGAAAGTGGGCTGTAAGGCAGAGCATTGAGGTGTATGTGAGAAACTCCTCTGAACAGCGACACTCACCTCTGCTTTTCCTCATCAAGCGAATCTCCACAGGGTGGGGCCCCGGCAGCTGCTCAAGCGCTGAGCGGATCTGGTAAATGGAGGTAGAGGGTCAAATTCATCTGAATACAAAAGCGTTTTACAACATTTCGCAATCAGTTTCAATAGCATCAAGCTAACACTATCAAACTATAGGCTGTGATGGAAATCTGGAAGCTGGTTAACTCATGAGTGAAGTGGTTTCAGGAGACCGGGATGTCTTACACAGAAACATTTATTGACGCTCAATCCAGGAGAATAGAGATCAGCAGTACAAGTGAACACTGCGTAACGACACCAAAGGCATTACGCAGGTTACTTCCTGGCGAGGAGTATTTAACCCTGTACTAGACATGCAAGATTCACTACCAGTCCAAATGAGGTTAGTCCTCACCCAGCTGAAGATGTGTGAAGATTATATTGGGTATTGGATTCTAAACCAAGAAACTACGCTTACCTAAACTAACATAAGTCACGCTGTATTTCACTCCACATCATATTTAGTGCATATCTCAGAGACAAAGAGGAGACAGGATATCAATGTGGAGTCTGGAGTCTATCTCCAACGACCTTGGTCTCCTGGGAGACAGAGACAGCCTCGCCTTATCAGGACAGCTGCACCCTGACTAAGAGACAGAGAGCTGAACAATTGCTCTGAAAGAGACAAATGACCTGAATGTGACCTGGGGAAGCCCTGTGTTTTATTACCTTTAACCTAAAGAACAAAAATTCCTTCACATATGCCATTTCTCCACTTTTAGAAATGGTCAGCTGCCTTTTCCTTACTAAGTTAGTCAGGTCACAAAAAAATGCAGTTGACACTGACACTAACAAATTCAACTTCCTCAACTGAACAAATTGCCTAACAGATCCTCAGAACTTACGGTAAAGCTTGACCGGATGTGGCTAAAACCCCCCACAATCAGCTGCTTGATGGCAGATAAACAGACCAAAGTTTAGGTCTACAAATGAAACAGATCAGTGCAGAAGCTGCCTCTGATTTTTACAATTTACACTTACTTAAAATCACAAAGGATCTCAGGTATGACTGACTCCAGGTCAGTTTACAGATTTGAACTTTGCCTTAAGAGCTGACTGCTTGCCCCTTCCCACCTGTAATATCCTCACGAGGCGGCAGCTCTACCTCAAAAAGCATCAGTGAGACTTGGAAGCTTACATCATCCTCTGTGACATGAAGAGGGAGACCCCTCAGCATAATAGTCTTGCTCTCCTCCTGCTCCATTTTGTAGTGCTGGTCTGGATAATCTCCATCGTATTCATCATCGGATCTATCACTATTGCGCCGTTTTTGGCACCTCTGTTGCAGACAAACAAAAACAATAATGTTGTTATTATTACATTTAGAGACCAAGATGTCTTGTATTCTTCTGCTACAGGTGTGAAAGCAACATGAGCTTACAAAAGATATTCCTATTCACTCACCTCTGGACTGTCTCTGTGCTCATCAAAGCGCTCTCGGTGTCGATCATCACCCCATTGTCGATCATAATCCCTCTCCACATCTCTACCTCGTCTTTCATGCCATTCTGGATCATCTCTCCTCCCATTCGAACCATATCTCCCACTACGGTCACCCCGAGAGAGCCTGACAAAGAAAATGTGTGCCAGTGAAATATATGAATACATTGAATATGTGCAACTTCTACACTGGATTATGTTCCCCTTACCTTTTATCAGCTCCCATGGTTTAGTGTAGAGGACACACGTTGGATGGGGGAACTCTGTAGGAAAGTCAAAATATTTTTTTAGCCATTGAGTCAATATAGCTCTTGGCAGGTGTTTGATGTCAGCCAGGGAAAACCTCAGATAGATTGATAGATAAACAGAAGGATACTTTCGATTTAAAAAAACAAAACAATGATCAGCACTAACATTTCTATAAAGTAATTTATCATATGGAAGGCTGAAGTCACAGATGAACAGACGGGTAGCACTGGCCTGATTTGAAACGACTAATACTAAATACTAACCAATAGTGTTTCCGATGGAGGTGAATTAGCTACAAGAAAACTGGTCGTTTAACGCTGAGATCTGACTGCAAACTGTTTTCCAGCGAAACAAGCGGACCTTTGCTAAAAGCGTAGAAAGCAGGCCACTGTAGCTGTGTGCGACTGGCTTTAACTTCAACGTTTGATGGATACCGTATGGGTCAGCCAGCGTAACCTCAAATAATTAGCATACGTTAGCAGAAATACAATCCCGTGTTCTTTCGTGTTACATACCTTTTTAATGACACCACTTGCTAGTTCTGAAAATGACCTGAATAGAGGGTTTCTACATTTGTTTTTCCACATCTCCGTTTCCGGTCAGTCAGCAGAAGACTCTTCCTCTTTTTTTTATAGGACCGTTAGCAAACAGATTAATTGCGCATTACCGCCACCTGCTGACCGGGATGAAACTACAATAAAGATGCTTTGAGTTCTACACAATTTATTAATGCTATTAACTTCAAACAAATTCTAAATAACCTACAACATGTAACCTAATATTACCTGTGTAATAGTTTACACCATTACGCAAATAATTTGTTTGCAAGTTATAAGTTTTACCTTTGAGATTACATTTTTTGCTTCAGCGAGTTTTATGCTCTCTCAAATTGTTATTATTATTATTCCGCCTCGTTTTTTGGCCCTCAACTAGTTTTTGTTTGTTATTTAAGATGTTTTGTTTGATTATATTGACACAAATCTGATTCCACACTGTTCGCCCTGGGTGCTGCTATGGACCACAGGCTGGCACCCTTGGGACATCACCGTCAGAGGGACACCGGCTGACCCGGTCAGACGCTTCCCTAATCACCGCGGGGTGGCGCTGCAGTTCCGGTGCGATGCGGATGAGATGTGCAGAAGCAGAAATCTGATAGCATCCCTGGAGCCGCGGCAGTGGATGCGAACTGTTAAACATTATTCAATTTATTTAACTACCTCACATAGCGCATGATTTGCGTCTCTCGCAGCTGGGAAAAAAACATTGCAAGTGGTGGTCGCTGCGCTAAGACGACTCGCCAGCTCCCACCAACCGTGACCCGGGCATCAGGAAGAAGGTAGCCAGCTGGCTAACATTAGCGAACCACTAGCGTTAGCTGTGTTAATCGGTGGTAGTTTCATACATCGTTGCTACTGGTTTAGTAAACCAACATATCGTTTCCACGTTGTGAAGTATGGCTTAGATTAGGCCGTTTAACGTTAGGCCCTTAACTTGATACCTTATTAACGTTAACGTAATGATGCTGGCTCGCTAGCTAGCGAAATGGACTGACAGCCCACCCTCTTTAGTGTCGAGGCTCAGTCGTAGCTTGACTTGCAGCTTCTTGGTAATTTACCAAACTATTACTATAAGCAGGCCTCACATTTGTTAGAACGTTACCTTTAATATTTGAGATGAGCAAAAGCTGTGTTAAACTTGCCTGCTATCTACTGAACGCGTTTCTCTTACGCTTACGCCTTGCTGTGTCTTTTATTCCTCAGTAAAGCTTACCAGGCTGTATGGCTGAGCCCGAGCTTCTGCTGGACTCAAATATCCGGCTTTGGGTGGTGTTGCCCATTGTCTTCATCACCTTTCTTGTCGGGGTGATTCGGCATTATGTCTCCATTCTTCTTCAAAGTGACAAGAAGTTGACGTTGGAACAGGTTTCTGACAGGTACGTAATCTTCAATTGTTAGGTGGATCTTATTAAAAAACAAAACAAAAAAACACCTGCAATTCATTTGAATGAATATGTGTTGCTCCATCTCCAAATCCAGCCAGGTTCTTATTCGGAGCAGAATTCTCAGAGAAAATGGAAAATACATTCCCAAACAGGTAGGGAATTTTTATTTGTACTGTTTTCAAACATATTATTCTAAATCATATGAGTTCTCTTCCTCACTATCTCCAGCTCTTGTATAAGTTACTGTCTAAAATATACAAAATACACTCAACCCATTATCACAAGTATTTGCATTTATTTGTAACTATAGTGTGTAGGACAATGTTGCTGAAAATCTCTTTGTTTTAGTCCTTTTTGATGAGGAAGTTCTACTTTAATAATCAAGAAGATGGATTTTTCAAGAAGACCAAGAGAAAGGTTGTTCCACCCTCTCCAATGACAGGTAATCCTTTTAGGTTTTTACCAATATACAGCATGTGGTGATGCAATCGTCAGTGTTATAATCCTCAGTGACCCTTCATAAAGAAGCCTATTTAATTGAGAAATATCTGTGTCATTAAAACAATTAAATATCATAGTAATATACTAAGTTGTTAGTGAGAGCAAACCAGAAGCTCTTGCTAATGTAAACGAAAGTTTTGTGCTTTATGTCTGTATTTACCAAATAATGCTGTTAATGTGACACATTTACATTTTTATAGAGCAACAAACTCACTGTACAGTTATCAATTGTAAAAACAACAGTAGCAAGACTTTTACTGAGTGCATTTTGTTTCACACTGTATCTTTTCTCAGATCCCAGCATGCTGACAGACATGATGAAAGGAAATGTCACCAATGTGCTTCCCATGATCCTCATTGGAGGCTGGATCAACTGGACGTTTTCTGGATTTGTAACGAGTAATGATCTCACTCCCTCACAGATCTTGCAGCCTGTGGTGCAGAATGTGGCATGCACAAAAAAAACCCTTTGAATTCATCTTGCTACCAGATAAGATTTTGCTTACATGGAAATTCTACATTGTGTTCTTTCTGCACTTGCTTTCACACAGCTAAGGTTCCCTTCCCTCTCACTCTGCGGTTCAAGCCCATGCTGCAGCAAGGAATAGAGCTGCTCTCACTGGATGCTTCCTGGTAAACTAATAAAACAAAATGTGTTGAGATGTACTGCATTAGTCAGTATGTATCCATCTCAAAATGTTTGACTAGTGTGTGACCTTCTAGTCATTTGTTCTGTTTGTTTGTGTGTGTGTGTTTATCATCTAGGGTGAGCTCAGCGTCATGGTATTTCCTGAACGTGTTTGGACTACGAAGCATGTACTCATTAATTCTAGGCCAAGATAATGGTAAGTTTAGGCCATTTAAAGATAATTTTGAATGTTTTGTTGCGCCAGATTGTTAAGTTTGATGATAACATGAAAATGTTTATCTACTTATGCTGATTCTCAGAGGGCCGAACAGTAATAACAACCCTGTCATACTACAAGTAGTTATTTGATTCACTCTTCACAATAATATTGTTCGATTGAGCTTTACCTCTTATTGTTAGTAAAACCATGTTCATAATCATTCTGCTATGAACAGGAATATGAACATGAAAACAATATCTCATCAAGTACACACAATCTGAGAGTTGTTTCATTTAAAATTTTAGCTACAGATTAATCATGGCCAGTGATATTTACAAATCAATTAAGCCTTATAGTCTGAGTAAAGCCTGTGACTGAATTTTGTAATGCCTTATCTATGGTGAAACCGCTTTGCATTCAGATAATCCTTTTTTCAATCCCCACAGGTGCAGATCAGTCGAGGATCATGCAGGAGCAGATGAGTGGTGCTGCCATGGCCATGCCCGCAGATACAAACAAAGCTTTCAAGGTATACAATGCAGTTTCAGCATAATGTATTAATGAGGATGGACTTTGCTTGGTTGTTCATGTGATGTCTTTCCTTGGTTTCAGGCTGAGTGGGAGGCACTGGAACTGACTGACCATCAGTGGGCGCTGGAGAGTGTAGAGGAGGATCTGATGAGCAGAGAGCTGGACTTTGATGGCATGTTTAGCAAGGAGCTGCCAAGTGGTATCTTCTGATGGCCCGGTCACTTCAATTTGGAGCCTTCAATTTGAATTTTGATCATTGCAGGGATTTGTTTTTGGTTAGAACCACAGAGATGGGACAAATCCCTTCATGTTATGCAAAGTTTACATTCATTTATTTGTGGTCCTTGTCTTTTCTCATGTATTACCTTTCCATTCCTGTCCATGAAATATTTGAAAGGACTTAAAATACACTGGTTCTGCTGGTGTCTCATGAATATTACAAAGCATCGCTTTGTTATTTCACCTTTGAGACAAGGAGATGTTTGGGAGACATTAAGTGTTTTTTTGCTTATTAAAATGCATTATTAGCTTGCAACTGTATGCCATTAGATAATAGAATGTGAACTACCTAGTGCTTCTTTTTTCTTATGTCATGCACAGCTAGAGTAGCTGTCTCAATTTTCATATGTATTGTCATGTTTAAAAATTAGGACATACCATATTACAGGTCTGAATGAGCCTATACTTTAACAATCTTGAATGACTCCCTTGTTTGTTCATGGATAAATCAGCCGTTCTCTGTCCGCTGCCTAAAGTTGGAAGCAGAACCAGAACTGATTAGTTGTTGGCAGAGAATATGTTTGTGTGATTGAAATATTGTGTTTTTGAAGTATGTAGATGGTTTATTTTGTAATGTAACTCCCTTGTGTTTTGTACAGCATAAAGCCTGTTTTGACTAAATACCCGGTTTTATTTGTTGCAGTGCACCCCAACACATTACCATTAACATGTAAACGAGTAATTTGACTAATATTTCAGTCAGCCGTCACATTTTGCAAAGGTGAAGTCAGTGCTGAGGTTTATTGACGCACCAGAAGATGCTCTGAGGTCAACACAACACGAAGTAGCCCTTTTGGTACACTGCTGGCCTAGGACGCTTTGCCACAGTATCTGGCTGTCCTGTGACAAACTGGTTTGGCGGCGGTGATGGCAGAGCAGTCGTACTGGAGTGCTCCAGCAGCTCTCCTCGACTGTGTGTACTGACCGTAAAGGAAGAACGTTTCCGATGAGCAGCGCCCTGATGCTCGCCCTAGTGCGGCTCTTCCATCCGCGCGTTCACGATACCGGCACATTCGCTGCATGATGGCCGAGGGAGGCGGACCCGAGTCGGGTGGCGCGGCAGACTCCGACTCGGAGCCGGTAGCCGCACAGATGCCAACCCCTTCAACCGAAAGTCAAAAACAGACTATTGGGTCATTTTTGAAAACAACTCTAAGAAAGGGCGACGAATGGTAAGAATTGGCAACGACCATCGTTACTTGAGTGTTTCAGCTAGCGTTAGCTAGCTAACATGAGCTAGTGAGAAACAGGAAATGCTAACATGCTAAAGCTAGCAAGCTAACGACACCGATGGTTGATATCGAAAGCTGCTGTTCTACCGATATTTTGGCCAGCTAATGTTTAACAAGTTAGTACGCTAGCTGCTAGCCAGCCCGACTTTACAGTTTCTCAGTTAAGAGTGGTGCATGTAGTAAAAGCTATTAACATTAACCAAACTGGCTTGGCTAGCTAAGTGGCTCATTTGTACAGTACTTGATGCCTGTTTTGTGACAAGTTAGGCGACGCTGGCTGATGTGGTGGCTAGTCGGCTGGTAGAATAGGCCCTGGATTCAGATGGTGGGTTCCCCTGCCAGTCAGACCGGCTCGTTTCTAGTTAAGTTAGTGATCAGGAAATTGGCCCGTTGACAGGAATATTGAGCAATGCCTTTACCAGCTTGTAGTGACGTACCAGTTGAAATTGTCTGACAGGTTTCTGAACTGGCCGGCTACCTGTTAGCTAACGTTGTTTCAGAACATAGACCAATCAGGCCTGGGAATAGTGCAGCCAGACGTATTAAAGAGACTTCACCTCAGCAATTACATTTTACAATGTCAGATAAGCAATAATTCCCATTACCTTCTTTGTTAAAATGGGCACCAAAGGAAGAGCACATTTATTATGCCTGTCAGCTAACTAGCTACTCAGCTAACATGTTAATGTAGTTGTTGAAATGAGTCAGGTACTGCCTATAGATAGTGTTTCATGATACTGTAGTTAATAATGAAGTACCATCCCATGGTATTCAAGCTGAAATGTATGATTCTGTACATTAACACTGATGCATAACTTGGGGAAATTAATCTCAGGTTGAAGGGCGAAGATCATACACCTTACTTTGACTGAGGCACCTCCTATTTGAGGCTATTCCATTAATTCTGACGGTGGTTGCACAAAACGGAGTTCAGTGACTTAACGTCTTACTATGTGAATACTTGCTAACAAGCCTATTAACTAAAGAAGATTCTCACTTGGGATGAGATTAAGTCAAACTAGCTTGCTGTTGCTCTGCAAATGCTAAGGCAGTTTGGTGTTGCATAATGTTCTGGGTTGGCATAAGGCTGAGTGCAATGTCTGTTCAAACCCCATGCATTTGAATCAGCTCTGACCCTTTTCTGCCCTTGCTGGTGACCAAAAAATCCTTTATGAAGTATACTTCTCAAAGGTTCAGGAGAAACGATCAAGTGTCTCTCAAAGTGTAATGTTTGTCTTTAACTGTCCAATTTGTTTTAGGTATCTAATAGACAGCCGGTGGTTCAAACAATGGAAGAAGTATGTGGGATTTGACAGCTGGGACATGTACAATGTTGGAGAACGTACCCTTTACCCAGGACCTATTGATAACTCTGGTCTATTCTCAGGTAAAACTGTCATCTTTAAAGAAACATCTCTTGGGTGTTAATTCTGATTGTTCTTGGGAACAGCACAAATCCCACATAGAGATTTAAAGAGCTGTTTTCAGCCTGTAGTCATCATTTTGTTTTTGTTTTTGTTTTTTTTCTTTAAAGACCAGGAGACTCAGGCCCTGAAAGAGCACCTTATAGATGAGCTGGACTATGTGCTTGTACCCACTGAGGCATGGAATAAGCTTGTCAGCTGGTACGGCTGCCTTGATTGCCAGAGAGGGATCGTCAGGAAGGTAATGGTATTGAAGATTTTATTTTTCATTTTGAACATTCACATATGGATTGGGCTCATAAATGTATTCTTTCATCTCTAGGTTGTTGAACATGGCATGTTTGTCAAGCACTGTAAGGTGGAGGTCTATTTGCTGGAACTGAACTTGTGTGAGAATGACAACATGGACAATGTGGTCACGCGTCATTTCAGTAAAGCCGATACTATAGGTGAGAGTCTACATGGGTGTTCTGTGGATTCAACTTTGCATTGAAAATAACCAGATAGATGGCTGCCTACACACTGGAAATCTATCTATCTATACATACATTGTCAGTCATTAAATGTGTTTTGTATAAACTAAATAAAAAAGCAGGATCGATAATAAGCAAGTCTTACAAATCCCCTTTTTCCAGATACTATAGAGAAGGAGATGAGGACGCTGTTCAATATCCCATCAGAGAAGGAGACGCGGCTCTGGAACAAATACATGAGCAACACCTACGAGCAGCTGAACAAGCCAGACAGTACTGTACAGGATGCTGGTCTCTTCCAGGGGCAGGTAGCGTAGAGCTGTGTTATTCAAATAACCTACAGATCACTGACAGATTCTCTTCCTCTTTCTTTTGAAGAACACCACAGCTCAGTAACGTACTGGTACTCACTGTGCATACATAATTCATTCACAGGCATTGTACAAAATAACAGGAACATCTGAGAGTCTAATCTGAGAGCCCTGCAATAAAATATATATTGTTAACGTTATAATGTGTAATTCTTGTTGAGACAGTCAGAGGAGACAGTCAGAGGAGTCAGTTTGTGGTTCAGGTGTATGGTAATTTCTCATGCTGAAGTATGGGATGGTGTTGTATTGTAAGGGTAATGTAAGTTATTACTAATATTTTGTGTTCCCTTTACATACATGGGGCTGGACCGGGTGTAGGACAGAGAATGACATCTTACTAACACAATTCAATACAACAACACAACAAACTATGGCCTCAAATGTTACCATAGAGTTGAACTAATACCTCGGTGACCTTCCTATCAAAAAAAATGTTTTACAAATCCATACCATTGTATTGAATTACATTAAACTGTACAGGTGATCAGGCTATTGTGTCAGGAGTTGCAATGTGAAAGGTATGAAGGTTTCAATTAATCACAGCAGCTATTGCCCTAATACTGTAAACTGAAGGTCAAAAACTGACTAATTACACATCAAAGTAAGTGCAGTTGATAGACGTACCTACTGCTGCTAAAGCCTGGCAGCACTTGGCACATACACAGTATCAAATTCAAGCCTGAGACATGATAGCTCTGACATGAAGGTCAGCTGTGCCAGCATGGCTCTCATTCAGCTGGTTTTCCCACAGGTGCTTGTGATTGAGCGGAAGAATGAGGATGGCACATGGCCCAGACAAGCCTCCCATCCCAAGTAAGCAAAGTCCTTGTTGTTTTTGTCATTCAGGAAAAGGAGATACGTTGTATCCTAGTACAGAGTTTTAGAACATTTAATAGATATATAAAATATATATCCAATTTAACACAACATTGAAAGTTTGAGGCAATCCTTACAAATGTGCTTCTCTAAAACATGGTTTTGCTCTTACTCACCAGATCCAGTACGACCCCATCGAGGAATTTCACTACCTCCCCAAAACTCTCCTCTAACTCGACAGCCAGTATCTCCTCAACAGTAACCAATGGAGACAGCAGCTGTAGCCCTGGCTACACACTTAACAACAGCACCTCCTCTGGCAACAGGCAAGAGTTATTTTTTTGATTTATCCCCCTTCACTGTTTCCCCATGCACAACGTACCATCCTTTACCTCTCCTGGGCAATTACTTTGCACTTTATATGGCACAGGACTGGTATTCTTTGTTTTTCCCTTGACTTGGGTTTGGAACAAACACATAACAACCAGCAGTTAACCTAACTTAATGTACTTCCTGTTCTTACTTCTTGAGCTCCTGTAGTTTCCAGTTGTTACATATCCAAAAACTCATTATATATTATGAGTTTTAATAATATATCTGGAAGAAAAACTTGCGCATCCGATATTTCTCATGCACGTGTGCTGTAGAGGCGATTAAAAGAAATCTATTGCATCAGTACATTAGTCTAATGTTCCGTCCCTACAGGCCTTCATCAGAGCATGTCTTTGTTGAAAGAACAAAAGAATTCCTTTTCTGTTACACACTGTAGATTAAGATCATTAGTTCTTATCTTGTACTACTTCTGCTTTCCATTGTTTTAATGTTTGTCAGTTTTTCCATTGTAAATTTGTTTTAGCTTGCACGTGTTTTGTTTGTTTTCAAATGTTCAGTGTGTCACCCAGAAAAGCACCACCCATTTGAAAGCTGACTAGTATAAAATACATTCGTACACTAGGCTGCTGCATGAGCATCGTTTTAATCACATTATATGGTGAGGAACATGTAATGAAAGACACTGCAACTGCACTGTGGCAACATGGGTCCATTACAATGCTTACTGGAAAAGCTTTATGACTTTAAGGCGCTTGTATTTGCTCTTTATGAAGTTCACAGCTACCTAGAGCTTAGTAGGATTACTATAGAGTTGCTCAAATGTTTTGTGAAATTGCATGGAATGGAATGAAAGTGCAATTTAATTAGATGAGGATATACACTGAGTTACCAATTTATTTGGTACAGGTAGCTAGATGCAATGCCTTAAAGTTTATTCAGCTCCACTCCACTTTGGAGGGTGACTACATGATTACAGGGCTGTTGTATTGGATGGCATAAGGTGTAGCTACAGTGCATCCGGAAAGTATTCACCGCGCTTCACGTTTTCCACATTCTGTCATGTTACAGCCTTATTCCAAAATGGAATAAATTCATTTCTGTCCTCAAAATTCTACACACAATACCCCATAATGACAAAGTGAAAAAAGTTTCTTAGAGAGTTTTGCAAATTTATTAAAAATAAAAAACTAAGAAATCACATGTACATAAGTATTCACAGCCTTTGCCATGAAGCTCAAAATTGAGCTCAGGTCCATCCTGTTTCCACTGATCATCCTTGAGATGTTCCTACAGCTTAATTGGAGTCCACCAGTGATAAATTCAGTTGATCGGACATGATTTGGAAAGGCACACACCTGTCTATATGAGGTCACACACTTGTCAGTGCATGTCAGAGCACAAACCAAGCATGAAGTCAAAGGAATTGTCTGTAGACCTCCGAGACAGGATTGTGTCAAGGCACAAATCTGGGGATGGGTACAGAAAAATATCTGCTGCCTTGAAGGTCCCAATGAGCACAGTGGCCTCCATCATCCGTAAATGGAAGAAGTTCGGAACCACCAGGACTCTTCCTAGAGCTGGCCGGCTGTCTAAACTGAGCCATCGGGGGAGAAGGGCCCTAGTCAAGGAGGTGACCAAGAACCCGATGGTCACTCTGTCAGATCTACAGCATTCCTCTGTGGAGAGAGGAGAACCTTCCAAAAGGACAACCATCTCTGCAGCAATCCACCAATCAGGCCTGTATGGTAGAGTGGCCAGACGGAAGCCACTCCTTAGTAAAAAGCACATTGCAGCCCGCCTGGAGTTTGCCAAAATGCACCTAAAGGACTCTCAGACCATGAGAAACAAAATTCTCTGGTCTGATGAGACAAAGATTGAACTCTTTGGCGTGAATGCCAGGCGTCATGTTTGGAGGAAACCAGGCACCGCTCATCATCCGGCCAATACCATCCCTACAGTGAAGCATGGTGGTGGCAGCATCATGCTGTGGGGATGTTTTTCAGTGGCAGTAACTGGGAGACTAGTCAGGATAGAGGGAAAGATGAATGCAGCTAAGTACAGAGACGTCCTGGATGAAAACCTGCTCCAGAGCGCTCTTGACCTCAGACTGGGGCGACGGTTCATGTTTCAGCAGGACAACGACCCTAAGCACACAGCCAAGATATCAAAGGAGTGGCTTCAGGACAACTCTGTGAATGTCCTTGAGTGGCCCAGCCAGAGCCCAGACTTGAATCCGATTGAACATCTCTGGAGAGATCTGAAANAAGAAGTTCGGAACCACCAGGACTCTTCCTAGAGCTGGCCGGCCGTCTAAACTGAGCGATCGGGGGAGAAGGGCCCTAGTCAGGGAGGTGACCAAGAACCCGATGGTCACTCTGTCAGAGCTACAGCATTCCTCTGTGGAGAGAGGAGAACCTTCCAGAAGGACAACCATCTCTGCAGCAATCCACCAATCAGGCCTGTATGGTAGAGTGGCCAGACGGAAGCCACTCCTTAGTAAAAAGCACATTGCAGCCCGCCTGGAGTTTGCCAAAATGCACCTAAAGGACTCTCAGACCATGAGAAACAAAATTCTCTGGTCTGATGAGACAAAGATTGAACTCTTTGGCGTGAATGCCAGGCGTCATGTTTGGAGGAAACCAGGCACCGCTCATCATCAGGCCAATACCATCCCTACAGTGAAGCATGGTGGTGGCAGCATCATGCTGTGGGGATGTTTTTCGGCGGCAGGAACTGGGAGACTAGTCAGGATAGAGGGAAAGATGAATGCAGCGAAGTACAGAGGCATCCTGGATGAAAACCTGCTCCAGAGCGCTCTTGACCTCAGACTGGGGCGACGGTTCATGTTTCAGCAGGACAACGACCCTAAGCACACAGCCAAGATATCAAAGGAGTGGCTTCAGGACAACTCTGTGAATGTCCTTGAGTGGCCCAGCCAGAGCCCAGACTTGAATCCGATTGAACATCTCTGGAGAGATCTGAAAATGGCTGTGCACCGACGCTTCCCATCCAACCTGATGGAGCTTGAGAGGTGCTGCAAAGAGGAATGGGCGAAACTGCCCAAAGATAGGTGTGCCAAGCTTGTGGCATCATATTCAAAAAGACTTGAGGCTGTAATTGCTGCCAAAGGTGCATCAACAAAGTATTGAGCAAAGGCTGTGAATACTTATGTACATGTGATTTCTTAGTTTTTTATTTTTAATAAATTTGCAAAACTCTCTAANCGCTCCTCCGTCGCCCTGCCTGCCCTGCCCGCCCGCTCCTCCGTCGCCCTGCTTCCCTTCCTGCCTTTTCCCTAATAAATCCACCTTGTTCACCCCCCTCCCGCTGTCTGCATCTGAGTCCTTCCCTCTCCACACCGCAACACTGGAGAGATCTGAAAATGGCTGTGCACCGACGCTTCCCATCCAACCTGATGGAGCTTGAGAGGTGCTGCAAAGAGGAATGGGCGAAACTGCCCAAAGATAGGTGTGCCAAGCTTGTGGCATCATATTCAAAAAGACTTGAGGCTGTAATTGCTGCNCAACAAAGTATTGAGCAAAGGCTGTGAATACTTATGTACATGTGATGTCTTAGTTTTTTATTTTTAATAAATTTGCAAAACTCTCTAAGAAACTTTTTTCACTTTGTCATTATGGGGTATTGTGTGTAGAATTTTGAGGACAGAAATGAATTTATTCCATTTTGGAATAAGGCTGTAACATGACAGAATGTGGAAAACGTGAAGCGCTGTGAATACTTTCCGGATGCACTGTATGTCTGATAAAAGAGGAAGTTAATACCAGCTCTCTGGTCTCTGTGGCTCCTGTGAAATGTAGGTAAAAGCAAAATGTACAAGGCAAATACAATGGTATTCAAGAGTGGGTGTTTTAAATGATCAATTATCAACTGATGTTGAGTTGGTCTTTCTCTCTCTAGCTTGCAGGTAGAGGTCTCATTAAAGGGAGAGACCACCTGATGTGGGTCTTGCTGCAGTTCATATCAGGAAGCATTCAGAAGAACGCCTTAGCCGACTTCCTGCCCGTCATGAAGCTCTTTGATCTGCTTTACCCAGAAAAAGAGGTACACGTCTGCCGAGGAATTATTTTGGTTCTATAAGTAACAACTTTATAGGTAGTACCATCATGTTTATCTGTGTTTTCTCTCGCTCTCCAGTGTATTCCAGTTCCAGATATTAACAAGCCCCAGTCGACTCACTCCTTTGCAATGACCTGCATCTGGATCCACCTGAACCGCAAAGCTCAGAACGACAACTCCAAACTGCAGATACCCATACCACATTCTCTGAAACTGCACCATGAGTACGTATCTTCAAAATACTGGACCCTGAAATATGTACTTTAGGTCAATAAATACCTCATAACTGTTCCACATGTGCGTGCTTCCAAACAGCTGTACACCAAAATACTGCACCCAGTTAATAGTTAAATGAAACTCCAAGCAAACATATGGCGTCTTTCTGCTTCCCTCCGTCCTGTCTGTCAGGTTTCTCCAGCAGTCACTGCGTAACAAGACCCTGGGAATGTCTGACTACAAGATCGCCCTGCTGTGCAACGCCTACAGCACCAACTCAGAGTGCTTCACTCTGCCGATGGGCGTCCTGGTAGAGACCATCTATGGGAGCGGATCTATGAAGATCAACCTACCCGGCACCAACTGTATAGCTTCAGGATCTGTCACCCCGCTGCCCATGAACCTGCTGGATTCACTCACAGTGCATGCAAAGATGAGGTAGAGGAGAGCAGAGGGTGTACACATGAATTCATGGCAAATGGAGCAAAGTTAGGTAGTTTATTTGAAAAATGACATGAATCACCCACTCTGTTTCTCTTTTTCTCTGCCTGCCTGCCTCCAGTCTGATCCACAGTATTGCCACGCGAGTAATAAAGTTGGCCCAAGCCAAGTCCAGCATTGCCCTGGCCCCTGCACTGGTAGAAACATACAGCAGACTGTTGGTGTATATGGAGATCGAGTCACTGGGCATCAAAGGATTCATCAGTGAGTTACAGAAACGTTTAATATTTTATTTTCTGTCCACTGTGTTGAAAAGTTAAGTTCATTAAGAAAGCACAAAGTGTAAGTTGTATACCTCATTTCAGCATAAGACATACAACATAAGATGGAGTCACTGAATTAAATATAAAGCCATATTTACTGAGGCAAGCTCCAGCAACAAAACAGTAGTCAAACAACAAATCAGTGGGGAAAACTGGAGACGGGCTCAGAACATTTGCGTTTAACATTAATCTGCCTCTTCGGGCCCAGCAGACACACGTTGAATAATTCGACGCTCTCCGTCTTTTCAGGCCAGTTGCTGCCTAACGTGTTTAAGTCTCACGCGTGGGGAATCCTTCACACGTTGCTGGAGATGTTCAGCTACAGGATGCACCACATCCAGCCACACTACAGAGTCCAGCTACTGAGTCATCTGCACAGTCTGGCTGCCGTACCCCAGACCAACCAGAATCAGCTGCATCTATGGTAATGTAGACATAGTGTAGTATAGTATGTTCAACACACTATAACTTGCTGCAAGATTACTGACACTATCACTATATTACTCCTACTGTAAAACTCACATCAAACATAACAGCACACAACGTACCAGACTTTGTGTAAGTAAACATACTGCAGTGTATGCAGATTAAACTTCACTCTGAGGCATTGGTGATGACAGGAATTCACAAGCAATACCAGATTGTTGGCTCTAACAACTAAAACAACCAGCTTCTCCTTGTGTGTAGTGAACTTTGATTTGAGTGATATTGCTTCTCGATTCCTGTCATCATCTGCATGGAGTAAAACTTTAGCTGTGTAGGCACAGAAGCTAATTGTTCTGTTTCTGCTAGAAACCAGAAATTATTTCAGCTACTATTGTCAGTCTCTTCTACTACAAATAATGAAAAAGATAATTAAGTGTATTGATATGAATTCATAATCAAGAGTTACTGGCCTAATTCCTGACTTAAGTACAGGTGGTTCACACATGAACCTCACTAACACAGTCTGAATAAAAGCCAAACATTTCAAGCTTCACAACATTATTCCCCGCAGAGGTATTGTATAATATTGCACGTGTTGTTTTCATCAGGATGATAATGGTCTGTCTTGCCATCTTTGCGTCTCTTCCCCCAGTGTGGAGAGCACAGCTCTGCGGTTGATCACAGCGTTGGGGAGCTCAGAGGTGCAGCCCCAGTTCACCCGCTTCCTCAACGACCCAAAGACGGTTCTGTCAGCTGAGTCTGAAGAGCTGAACCGAGCCTTGATCCTCACCCTGGCCAGAGCCACACACGTAACTGGTACTGTAGTGCCCTCTCTGGATTTACTTTTTTAGATTTTCTTGAGGTCTTAGTTGCTCTCTGTTATTCTCCAGTTTGTTCGTTGGTTTCTTTCCTTCCTTTCTTGTTTATTCCTGCCAGTAACCTGTAAATTGAATAGACTATACAGTCCCTGTTTCTCATATCCTCTTAATAATATGTGTATTAAGTTAATAAGCTTCGTGTCTGTATGCAGATTTTTTCACAGGGTCCGACTCCATCCATGGGACTTGGTGTAAAGACATCCTCCAGACCATCATGAACTTCACGCCTCATAACTGGGCCTCACACACACTGTCCTGCTTCCCTGCCCCACTACAGGTGCACTGTGGTCACTTTGGCATGAATGACACTCACAAAGTCAAACTGCAGTTTAATTTGATCTCGAATCAGATGCGTTGATCCTGCGATAACGACTCCCACCTCTCGTCCTCTCAGGCGTTCTTCAAGCAGAACAACGTTCCTCAGGAGTCCAGATTCAACCTGAAGAAGAACGTGGAGGAGGAGTACAGGAAGTGGAAGTCCATGGCCAATGAGAACGACATAATTACCCACTTCTCCATGCAGGGCTCACCCCCACTGTTCCTCTGTCTGCTGTGGAAGATGCTTCTGGAGACAGACCACATTAACCAGATAGGCTTCAGGTTTAGTGTCATTATTTTGTGTCTCTACAGAATCCACACAAACATGTATTTACTATGTACAGACACACACACATTGCCAATTGATCCAGTGAATAGAGAATACAGTGATGTTGTATTCTCTAGCTAATTCTGAGCTAATTTCAGCCTGATTTTTGTGCCCCTCAGGGTCTTGGAGCGTATCGGGGCTCGTGCACTGGTGGCTCACGTGCGAACATTTGCAGACTTCCTTGTCTACGAGTTCTCAACATCAGCCGGAGGACAGCAGCTCAACAAGTGCATCGAAATACTCAACGACATGGTCTGGAAATACAACATCGTCACCCTGGACAGACTCATCCTGTGTCTGGTGAGGAGAAACTTGCACACAGACCGAGAAATGTAGAAAATTGTACTGTATAACAAGATCTAATGTGTCTCACTTCTCTTCTTCCCCATGTCCAGGCGATGCGAAGCCACGAGGGTAACGAGGCTCAGGTTTGTTACTTTATAATCCAGCTGCTGCTGCTGAAGCCCAACGACTTCAGGAACCGAGTCAACGATTTTGTGAAGGAGAACGCTCCTGAGCACTGGCTGCAGAGTGACTGGCACAACAAGCACATGAGCTACCACAAGGTACGCATGCAACAAAAACTCACTCACTCAAACACCTCAATCTAAAACCATGCAATGAAGAGAGAGACCCTGGTCTGAAGACATTAAACCAATATTTTCTTTATTTTAATGTTTGTTGTTCCTTTACCAGAAATACCCAGAGAAGCTGTACTTTGAGGGACTTGCGGACCAAGTCAACCCTCCCATGCAGCTCCAGCCTCAGTACCTGCCCATCTACTTTGGCAATGTGTGCCTGCGCTTCCTGCCCGTCTTTGACATTGTCATCCACCGTTTCCTGGAGCTTCTCCCTGTCTCCAAGTCTCTGGAAACGCTGCTGGACCATCTGGGGGGGCTGTACAAGTTCCACGGTGAGTAAGGTGGTCTTAAAATGTAAGAGGACTGCGTGGATGAAAGAGGGAGCAGGTTTAGGATGAGAAAAAGGAGCAATAGCAATAAATTACATGGATGTAAAGGAGAAGAAGGGCCATCTCCTGGGATGTGAATGAAATGTTTGTGCACACTGATGTGCGTTTGCTGCCACGTTTGTGCGCAGACCGCCCAGTCACCTACCTGTACAACACACTTCACTACTACGAGCGACATCTGAGAGACAGAACCAATCTGAAGAGAAAACTGGTGCACGCCATCATGTCTTCACTGAAGGTAGGCAGAGGGAGAAGGAGACACCCCACCCCGACAATACCTCCTTATATAACAACTTCTAGGATGTATTATTTGTTAAAATGCAAACATACATTTCTATGGCATGCAGTCATACTCCTTGTCGGTCTCTCATTTTAAGTGTAATTACAGGTGTTTTTTGTCTTTTTAAAAAAAAATTTTTATAGGACAACCGTACCCCAGGTTGGTGCCTCAGTGAAACCTATCTGAAGTGTGGCATGAACCCCAGAGAGGACAACGTGTGGATCCCTGATGACACCTACTACTGCAAGCTGATTGGACGCCTGGTGGACAATATCCTTCATTAATCTCCCCCGTTGGTAGATGGATCCATCACTGTTCTCTCTAACTGACCCTCCTGATACTGGCTCATAAAAAGCCATGGGCCTCAGGGGCACCTGAATATTATATTTACCTTACTGCCAAAACTTCTAGCCTCCCTTAATGCTTCTTTGGTTTGAAAACAGATTTGAATTGCTTTTACATCTGTAGTTCATTTAATCTAATCTAGTCATTTTATTGTAGCCAGTGTAGCTGTTAAAACCGAGACAAGTTGTTGAAAACAAGATGGACGTGGCTGTTGAAGTCATGGATATATAAGCGTGTAATTAAAACAGGTATACCTCACACAGTCG
Organism: Maccullochella peelii; assembly: GCA_002120245.1. NCBI lineage: Eukaryota > Metazoa > Chordata > Actinopteri > Centrarchiformes > Percichthyidae > Maccullochella > Maccullochella peelii. Next base: position 3,638 of record LKNJ01002116.1, on the reverse strand, counting down.
TTCCCCTATTGAACCTCGTTTTCTCCTCCAGTGATCTTTACCCCACCTTAACTCTCCCTCACCCATGGCTGGCAAGTCACCCGGCCCCTTCCCCAACTGTGACTGGAGGTTCAACGAGTTCCCCAACCCTGCGGCCCACGCCCTGCACGTCACATGTGTGGAGCTAATGGCTTTGGCCGTGCCGGGAAAAGATGTCGGCAACGCTCTCCTCAACGTTGTGTTGAAGAGGTAAAATAGACAAACACAATGTCACCTGGGAAAAATGACTGCAAAACCCTGCTTTTTGTAATGATAAATAATATTTTGAGCATTTTGGTAGTAGTGTGTTGTACTAATGTTTAGGTTCATAGTCATATTTTTGGATGTGTGCACTGGCGATGTAAGAGTTTGATGTAAATTGTTGATGAGTCAGACCCCGTTTCTTTTAGCCAACCCCTGGTTCCCAGAGAGAACATCACAGCTTGGATGAATGCCATTGGACTTGTGATAACTGCACTTCCCGTAAGAAAAAACGCTCACAAAAGATCATCACAGTCCTTCACCATCTGACGAATTCACATCGAGTTTGTTCACCTCCATCTCCCCTCTTCCAGGAGCCCTACTGGATCGTTCTCCACGACCGCATCGTGTCTGTGATTGGCTCTCCGACACTGACATCAGAGACTGCGTGGGCAGGCTATCCCTTCGCCTTGCTGGACTTCACAGCCTGCCACCAGAGCTACAGTGAAATGAACTGCAGTTATGTGCTTGCATTGGCGCACGCAGTCTGGTATCACTCCTCCATCGGACAGCTGTCTCTGATTCCCAAGTAAGGAAGTCTTCCTCACTCTGTCTTGTTACCCTCCTCTCTCGCGCTGTGCCTTTCTTTACACTCTTTTGTCATTTATGGTTATGTCATCATAAATGTGTGTCTGTGTGTGCGTGTAGATTCCTGTCGGAGACGCTGAAGCCCATCATCCAGACAGAGTTCCAGTTACTCTACGTGTATCACCTGGTGGGGCCATTCCTGCAGCGCTTCCAGCAGGAGAGGACGCGATGCATGTTGGAGGTTTGACCTTAGATTATTAGATGACACGTGCAACGAAATTAAGTTTTATGTTCACTTTTTTTATATATCCTTGTGTTTGTGTATTTCAGATTGGCGTGGCCTTCTATGAGATGCTCCAGGCGGTGGACCAACACTGCCAACATCTCAGCTACATGGACCCAATCTGTGACTTCCTCTATCACATTAAATACATGTACACTGGAGACAGCGTGAAGGAGCAGGTGAGATTTAAAATGGGAAATGAACCATGAACCTGACCATACAGCTTTTATTTTAAACTACAGTAGACAATAACAAGATAAAACAACAAAAATAGCAACCTGATGAAAATCTAAAAAATGGAGACCTTTGTCATCCAGACTTCAAGTAAGATGACATCTGTGAACTTGCAGCTCCCCGGGAGACAGTTCTGTGTTTTCAGTTTCCTTTTTTAGTTTGAATCTGTCGCCTCCTGCGCAGCAAGACTACTCCCCACCAGTGTCCAGACCTGACACCAGAGTTAATTAGAGGGGATGGATCTGTAGCTCTGCTTTGTGCTTGAGGCTTAGACAAGTGTACTTAAATTGACTTTTCAAGTAATTAATTTAATAGACAAAGCCTTATAGCTACTGAACACTGAGAGTGGTCTTAACCTGAGCTATATGTGTTTTATTTTGGGGGCTGTGCTTCAAAACGTGATGTTTCATAAATTAATGTGATATGTGTTGACCTTGTATTTACACTGTACCATAATTATTCTACTGCTTCAGAAAATTAACTGTACAGGTCTGTTTAAACCCAGAACAGAATCATGTTGGTTGCATTTAGTTGTTTTTCCTGAACTGATCCAGTCTTTCTCCCCGTAACTTTTACTCTTGTTTTTGGTTGTCTGCTTATCTATCCGTCTACATGTGTGTCTTAATGTCCGTTCTCCTTCTTTCTCCGTTTCTCTTTCCTCTAGGTGGAGAAAATCATCATGACTTTGCGTCCGGCCATGAAGCTGCGACTGCGCTTCATCACACACAGCAGCAAGATAGAGACTTCGTCGTCAGCTGCCACCGCCGCCTCCGCTTCCTCCGCCTCCTCCTCCTCCACTCCTCAGCCCCCCGCCTCCTCGCTCTCATCATCCTCTGCTGCCGCCTCGCCCTCCTCCACACAGCACACGCACACACCTATGTAGGTTGGCCGTGGCAGACACAAGTACACAGGTGCAATCATGACGGCGGACTTTCTCACACACACAATCACATCGCAGACCTAAATATTTGGTTTAGGAGTTTCTGAAACATTTTTGCCATTAGTTCTTCTCCTTGACTTGCTCAAAGTAAGGATTCAAAATGTTTATTGTACTGTATGAACTGTATAAACAAGAACCCCGGAGAGCTGATTGTATTCCCTGAGCCTGAATCCTGTTCATAAGTGCATGAAAGCGTCCTATTTCCAAAGTGAAAAACCCAGGCTCATTTTGACAGAATTCAGAGGTTCTGATATATTTAGAAAGTTTCTCTGAAGTGAAGAATCTGTAGCAAAAACTGTAGTGAATTATCAGAACAGGCGTCTCTATCGACAAACAGTACAATAATATGCAGCTCTCAATATCTGCTGCAGCATTTCTTGTTGTTATCATGACATCTTTTTAATTTTTCTGTTTGTAGTCAATTTTTATATTGTACATTATTATTACTTCATTAAAAAAAAGCGATTTTGGTACTCTGGGTTCAGCTTTTTATTGATACTTCTTTCTGCCTCTAGTGGACTCATTCCATGTTAGCATTTTGCAAAGCACTTTGTCTGTCTTTGAATTAATCCTCCCAAAATCAATTTTTTTTTTTTTTTTTTTTTTTTGTTAACACGATTGTCTTTTCTTGACTCGTTATGTCTTGTCTTTTGTTTGTGTTGCCCTGGACTCATGATGACTGTACCCTGCTGTTGGGATGGGTGTGAATACCACACAGTCTGTCAGTTCAGCAAACCCTCTCACACTGTGGGGAAACACCTTTTCTTTAGGTGTGCCACACTCAGGCAGGTCATGACCGACAACCCAATTTCTGAGAACACTGCGCTAAGCTGCTGTCATACAAAATACAATATAATATAATAGCCTTCAGTCACTCCTCCTCACAGATATACTTTTGTTACTGGAGCACAGAGAGAGTCATTAGTGACCCTATTGGCCCAATCAGATTTTTTTTCTCTGTCTTTCTGCCAGAGGGATATCTCTAAAACATCCAAACATATATCCATTATATTTGGTAGAAAGCCCAGCTTTGAGCCAACAACACTTTTGGTGGTGAGTTGGATCTGGGATTTTTGCCATTTGCCAATTGGCAATGAAACTAATGGTGAGAGGAAGACTTGATTCCAAATCCTGGGGGTATATTTGTTGGGTCAGTAGATCAAATTATAACTAGAAAAACTGCATTTCCTGCAGAAAATGCGTGGGAAAGCTGAAAGCTGAAGTTTATTTGGAAAACACTGCTGAAAATGCAGATATGTGAAAAAGTACATTAAAGGCTGAAGGAGACGTATTAGAAGTAGTAGAAACAGGCTGAAGTAGTAGAAGCTGTGGAAAAAGGCAGAAGTAGTAAATATCCCCACAAAAACCAGTTTG
>LKNJ01002115.1:0-69860 GCA_002120245.1 Maccullochella peelii | reverse complement strand
GCCTCCCTCATCTTTTTAAGTGGGAGAACTTGCACAATTGGTGGCTGACTAAATACTTTTTTGCCCCACTGTAGTTGGTCTAGACCAGTGGTTCTTAAGCATGCCAGCTATCCTCTGATGACGAGTCTCTCGGGGCAACAGCCAGTATTTCGGGGCTTCCACTGTAGCCAGTGGGTATCCAGATAACAGATAGACTTCCTCTTCCGTATGCCGGTCATTGTTTGCAGTCTGATTAGCAATCTCGGAACCATTGGCTATTGTCTGACAACGATTTGAATGCTAATCTCTAGGTTTGAGATTGATAAAAAGCTAAATTGTCCTCAGATGATAGCCGATGGGTTCTTTGACTAAAATGTAGAGACCTGAAGAGGTTCAACTATCCAGGAAAAACTATTAACAAAATGAAAAAACATTGTTGATTAACTGGCAAGTCGCAAAATAATGACCTCCCTATGACCTCCCTGCTGCTTAGGTTCAGAATTCTCACACAAGAAAAAAATGTTGTCAGGGAACATAATCCAGGCACCGATTACTTTCCTTCCATGACGTTAAACAAATTAGTAGTACATAAACATAATTTCCAGGGCGCAGGGTTCAAGATTAAAAATTCAAAGGTTTAATTTGTCACTAGTATGTTGCTCAGATTTATCTTGTGACCCCCTCAGAGATGGAAAAGGCTTCCCTGTCTGAACTTAAGGTGAACCTGCATGGGTGTCGCTCAGACATGTTTGCATGGCTGTTTTCTTCATTGTCAGGTGTAATTAATCAGACATGAGGTATAACGTTAACATGTCCATTTCAATCTGCCTTTAGACCTCAAAAGGATTAAGAGTGATCCTGGTTCTGGACATTTTATTTACTTACACAATTTACATAGTTTTGCTTTTCTTTGATTTAAATATTTATTCAAACTTTTTATTATCTTTTTGTAACTGTGAAGCACTTTCTAACACTGAAACGTGATATATAAATAAGGTTTTACTTACTTTTACTTACTGCTGGGATGTGACGTCTTAGTTATTGTTTCTTGTGCACATGTTGGTCAGTTCAGAATCGTGACCTATCCCGGCTGCTATAGGACACAGACCACACTGTGAGGGACAATCAATCAGAAGTGAGAAGAGACTTCAGTGTGAGTGTCATGAGCCTGTGATTAGTGCTGACCTGGACACTTGGATTGCTCCTCCATACTCATGACTCAGAACCCTGCTGCTTGTCTTCCTAGCTCTCCGAAATAGGGGCTGATTTACAGTACATCACCCGGGGCATCTGGTGAATGCGTTTGCTGGTTGGATAGAAAATCAGCACCAGTAACTGATTATAATGTATAAAGTCACTAAACATATTAATACTACTGTATCCAAATAAACCAGAAATATGTCTCTTCTGTGGTCATATTGATCGTAGACCATTTACTTTGCTCTGCACTTTTCAGGTTCTATAATTCAAAGCAGGTTCTTCATGCCCTGCATATTCATGCAATAACGTTAAATACAAGACATGTTGATCCTGGAATTGTTGTGTTTAGATGTGATTTGGTCCTTTTTTAAATTTACTTTAGTAGCTTTGGCCAAGCTTGCAGTTGCACTACCACTTAAAGTGGGAGACGCTGGTAGTTTGAACCATTTCTCCATGACTTTAAGCTATCCACCCTGAGCTTATCTTCATGTGGGCAAACTCATTTCCTTGTGGAGTTCAGGTGTTACCGCTGACTCAGGTTATCGTAGCTGGTAGTTTATTGGTTTTTGTGACAATAAATATAATAAAGGTCAGGCTCACACCAATTTGTAATCCTATTTGTCTATTTGTGTTTGTCTCTTAAAGACAAATAGGTGGATGCAGTACATATACAGTATGTGTAATGTTTACATGTTCCCCCTGGCAACTACAGAAGTAACCCCTGGGGCACACATAACCCTGGTAGGGAATCACTGCACTAGAGCAATTTTTTATTGCATTTTTTTAATGCCAATAGAGATAATTGCAAGAAATTATATAACATAGTAATACTGAAATTACAGAGCATATGAAACAAAAAAAACAAGAAACAAAAAAACGAAAATAGAAAGAAAAATCAAAGAAACAGATGAAGGGAAACAAGTAAATAAAATAACTGATTACATAAAATTGTATGTAATCACTACATTTCTATTCATGTGCAGTTTAGTATTTAAAGTAGTATTTAAACAAATGCAATATTAACTCCTGTTTGAGTTTTGCTGAAATCTACAGTGCTCAGCTGTTTTAGGAAATTACTGAGCCTTTGTTTTCTTTTAAATGAAAGTATATATTTTTTAGCTCTTTTTAAAGATTTCTGTCTTCCTGTAGAAACAAATCAGCTGGGCGTGAGTCAGAAAGTATTGACAGGAATTATCATGGAATTTATTGACAAAAAATATATATAATTATTACTTCCTTATCCATTAAATAAGACTGGAACGCGTGTCTTAATAACATTCATGTTATTAACAATGATGTTTCAATGTTTTGAGTGAAGGCAGCACTTGTTACTATCAGTGTGAGGATTCAAACCAGATTCTCACCTCTACTTATAGAACACTGTGTGCTTCACTTGCACTACACCACTGACACCAGCGGTAAATTTACAGCCTCAAGTGGTAAAACATCGGTGATCTTTATACGACATCACGTTCAGCCCATTTTTACTGCTTACATTAGACTTTCATAAACTGCAGACCAGGCCTCAGAATGAAAGACCGCAGGCCTCTTTTCAGTGGATCATCACGGGATATGTCTTTTATTGAGGCTAGATTTACTGCAGGCTAAAAGACTGCTGAGGGTGCCTTCCGCCCAACGTGTGCCTCATTTTTCCATCACTGTATCGCTGTAGCCTATTATACGTCATGACTGTAGTGTTTTACAACCAAGGGCGTAAAGTTTGGTTTTAGAGGTGTGTGTGTGTGTGGGGGGGGGGGATGATATTTAGAAACACTGATTGAATTATTAGTAGTCCTAATGTCCCACTAAATTATCAATGAAAGAAAAGAAAAAGGAGAGAAAGATGATGACTTCTTTATGAGATAAATGAGTTTTCATTTGTTCTGTAAAAGAGAAATACATTGGATTTCTCGCTAATTCCACATTTGCATCAATATTAGCTTTGCATCAGTGCTGCTGCTGGCAAACAGCTGCAGCAGGACAACAAGTGTCTGTGATCCAAACAGGCCGAGGCCACTGATCAGTGCTAAAATAAAACTCAAATGAGGAAACGGAGTGAGCAGGCCTCATCTGCTGAGCAGCATCACCTACCTGTCTCATTATTTCAGTGCAGTTACGTTTCTGGCCACATGGGGGTGACACATCAAACACTAAATTCTCAGCAGAGGACACATTCCCAGCATTCACCCTGGCTGTAAGGGACAAAACAAGAGCAAATGAGTGGTGGGAGACATGAATCCTCTTTAACCACATATTAAAATGCTTTATTTTAATCCAACAAATGGGATTAGAGCACATGAGATTCGATATTTTTTTTTTCTTCCAGTGCTTGGACACAGGAAGCAGTCTCAGCCACATGGCCAGACTACCAACGACAGCTGAGACGGAAGCAGAGGCCTTGCCAACTGTCTGGCTCATTCTCTAGTAGGCCTGCTTCCCTCAGGCCACTCACAGCCAGTGTAGGAACATGTCCAAGACTGTCAAATATCAGCACACTCACACACATACACACACACTCTTGCAGTCCCACGTATTAATCTACACACACAATCTCCACACTCCTCCTTAAAAGGCTTGAGGAGGAATGCTTGATTTGCTCTTTTCATGCAGGTGGCAGAAGTACATTTGAAGCTGCTCATAGGAACTCAACCACACCCCAGTTTGCATACATTACTGTGAATCAATCAGTCGAGCGAGTGGGCTATTTTAAACACTGAACAATAAATTGCATTAGAAGGCTGCTGGACTCAGCTGAATGAGAAGTAATTGAGACTGAATGTTCTATCAAAACATGATAACTCCCAGTTTGAAGGGTCTTTAATTACCAGCTGGCTTTGTTGCGTGGTGTATATTGCATCAAAGGAAGACTACTCTAAAAGCATCGTAAATGCTTTCACTAATCAGAAATTTCACTCCCCTTAATGTTTACTCTTTTGTGCAATGGATTCTTGTCAGTCATATGTTATTACAGTTTCAATTAAATGATACATTGCATTCAATTATGCACTTTCCAGAACCCAAATATCACATTTTAATGTAAAGGTTACAAGAAAATTAATGTCTGCAGTTACATTATATGTTGAGCAATACGAGTTTGTAATATAACTTTTTTTTGGAATCAAACATAAAACAATAGTGGTACTGTACTGCATGTGGAAAAACACTCTTTATAAGCATGTGGCATGAATGGCTTTTTTGTGTTACGTTTCAACACAACATGCTGCATATTATTAACTATTCCTTCCATGGGCCTCGGTGTCGTGTGTATGCATGAAACATTTTTGAAGGCTGACAGAGCAGTAGTTTGATAAGCAGGAAAGTTTGAATTTTTGACGTCCAAAATAAAAGTTTGACAAACCAACTCAATGTCTACTTACTTTCTGCAGTTCTGGTTGAAAGCTCCAGAGAAAGCCAGTAAGTGGATCTTGAGTTGTTTTGTGAAACACTGACAACATAATTATACGAATTAACGCCTGTAACCTGTAATGTATATATACTTCACTGAAAATTTTGCAAAAATCACTCTTCCCTGTGTATTGAATGTTTTCTTTGGTACTGCACAATAATATCTTGAAAGTGACTAATTACTATATGAAGTAGACTATGAAGTAAATAAAATAGGGAAGTTTGTTTTTTTACCTCAGAAATAGGAGTTTCACAAAACAATTCCAACTCAATGTCTACTTTCTGTAGTTCTGCTTGAAAGCTCCAGAAAAAGCCAGTAAGTGGATCTCGAGTTGAAATTGTTTTGTCAAATATTATTTCTACTTGGAACTTCTAATGCAACAAGCACAAGAATTAAGATTAACACCTGTAACACCTGTGATGTACCATACTTCATAGAAAAATGTGCTAAAAATGACTCTACCCTGTGTATTGAATATTTTCTTTGGTACTGCACAATAATATCATAAAAGTTACTAGTTACTAGATGAAATAGACTATGAAGGCGTTCACAAGTAAGTAAAATTGTGTTTTTGCTGTTTGCTCATTTGCCACGTCATTTTGAATCAACATAAGAAGATGAATATTGAGCAAAATAGCAGACTGTGTCTTTGAGTATTGATGAATAATATCTTCCATGTAGAAAATTATTATTTCTATCAAGAGCTGACTATTTCTTGGCAGTGATGGGAAGTAGTGAAATACAGAAATTAGGTTTTCAAAATCACATACCATACTAGATGTAAATGGTATGCCAGATGTTATGTTGCTGACTGTTAGACAGCCATTAATAACCATTATGTCAGCATTCAGTAATACAGGTTTTATTTTGACATTTTGAAATTATGTTAATCCCACCTGCACACACTTTTGTGGCATCATTTTATTCGTGATAAGATCCGTCTCCACTGCTGCATCATCATAACCACAAACACTAAACAAATACACCCACGCTGTGGGGCTGGGACGCTGGTGAAATCTATAGCCTACTTCCTTCATCTTTCCTTTCTCCAGCCTGGTTTTATTTGTGCGTCACTTGGCTCCGTCACGGTCACCTGTTGCAGGAGGAAACCAGAGGCGAGGCTTCCGGTGAGGTTCGAACACTGTCAGGTTTCAGGTGCGACTCCCTTTTCTCCCATGGGTGTCAGCTGTAACGAGAAGTGCGCGGGCGCTGCGCCACGCTGCCACTGAACTCAGCCTGGGACTCATCCCACATGAATAAATAAACAGATAGATAGAGTAATATATTTTCTCAGTCATTTTAAGGAGCTTCAACAATTTTGCAAATATTATTAGAAGCAGGGGTGTAGGCGTACCTTAACGCGCGCATCTTCTCCTCTCTCCTCCTCTCCACCGCTCCATCCATCTCTCTTCTCTGCTCCAGTCCGTTCTCTCCTGCAAAACACACAAAAAGAGAGAAAAATGTGAACCGCATAAGCCTCTGATTGACTGATTTCCCACCTCCTTCTCCTTATTTTCCTCTTGCAGCCCGCCTGACTGCAGCACTCTTCAATAATAACCCCCTCTCCTCCTCCTCCTCCTTTCCTCTCCTCCTCTCTCTCTATCCCTTCTATTTAAAATGCCGCTCACAGGCGCGCTCCCGTGCCCGGTTTTAAGCACACACACACTCCCTCTATCGCTCCCTCCCTTCCTCCCTCTCTCTCCAGTCGGACCTCGGGGACGCGCTCAAGTCGTGTAGCGCAAGCCAAGTCCGATGCGACGATTTGGCAGGTAAACCGTTTTTTTTTTTACCCCCCCCCCCACCACACAAACACTCCCCTCCTCGCTTTTCATCAGCTTTGATCTTAATCCCCTTGGAGGTTACACAGGGAGGAAAAGCTAAATAAAACAGGTGAGAGCATCCTTGCATTAAAATTTCAAAAAATATATATCGGATCATTAGAAGATCATAATAAACGGTGAGAAATACAGCCGTTTAAGTGTGCGCTCAAAATAAGGATCTGTTTCAAGGTCTGAAGTTTTTTTTTCATTTTCGGTGAGAGACCCCTCCTCTCTCTCTCTCTCTCTCTCTCTCTCTCTCTCTCTCTCTCTCGCCTCCCTCCCTCCTCTCTCTACTTCTCTGCATTCTCCTCTTTTAGTCGTGTGGGAAGCTCAGTGAATGCGGCTGCAGAAGGAGCCAGCATACTTATGCGCCTGACACGGATACTGTTCTCTGTCTTACAGGAGGGGGAAACACACGCTTGCTTTCCTCTCTAACCCCAACTCCCTCCGTTTCCTCCAACTGGATTTTTTTTTTGGCTTTAAAATCCCCACAGTTCCTCTCCAAGTTAATTTTGATTACAATTTCTGTAGACGGATGGAAGCACGAGAAAGCGTGGAGTTTCCAGCTCCTCACTTGCACCGCAGCGGACTAAAGGCTGAATAACTGCATTATTCATTTTTACGCACCGGTTTCTGTTGTCCTGACTTGTTTCTCTTGTTTCTCTCTGTGCTTTTCCGCATTTTTTTCGTCCGAGAGAGGAGCTTCGATATCGCCATAGCCCTTATTTTTACATCAGTCCTTTTTTTTCTTCCCTGCCGTTGGATGGAGACTGATATGAGCATCTCTTCTCCCGCTTCGTGCAAACAAACTGGTCGCTGAAGAGAAAATAACTGTTTTACACGAGGTCAGAGCAAAAGACTGGATTTATGCTGCCTCAAAGTAAAGATAATATACTGATACACATAACCTGATGGGAGCGTTTTGGCTGCTCTTTCCCTCCGAAGCATTATCCCGGTGCGCAACTTTGCTCGAAACAAACCAGTATTTATTCATTGGATCGTTGGGAGTTGCTGAGCCGAGCTGAAGCCAGACGCACAGTGCTGGCGATCCTATCTTCCCCATTTGTCTCCTCTGCTCATCTTCCTTCTCCAGTTTCCCCCTTGAAAACTCCAAAGAATGACGGACTTATTTCACCGCATAGCCGATCGCCTTGCGCCTTTTTTCACGCCTTGGAGTCACCGGACGCGCTGTCAAGATCTCTAAAAGCTGTCTTCCTCTCCCTTTCTTTCTGTTTTTCCCTATCTATTCCCTCCTTTCTCCCACTCTCTCTCTATCTCTTCTGCAACCAAATGAATGCTCTCCCATGGAGGTAGTACAACCACCTTGGGGACCGACCGACCAGCCGGGTGATTTTTCCAAACAAGAGGAGCCCGTCAGCAAGAGACGCATCGGGTGAAATCGGAGCGCCTCCCCCCACCCCCCCTCTCCTTTCTCTCCATCTCCACCGCACCCCCCTCCAGTTTGCCTGGCACGGGTTGATATACAGTAGCCTACATGGGGATATAGGGGCTGGAGAAACCTTGTTGCGCCCTTATAACTGTATGCGTTCTACTTTAGCTGGGAGGACCGTTTGCGCACGTCTCCATCCATGTCTCACCAATGCTGCCCCGTGTCTCCAGAGGGAGCCGCATTCATTACCACCTCAGCTTTGGGTAAGTCTAATTTATTTAGATGTATGTGTTGCTTTAAAATGTCTACATTTGAGGAACGTTTTATTTTTCTATTGGTGTCAAATATGGAAAGAAATGGTTCTCTGTGTGATAAATGCGTGCCCCTCAAACCCTCTCAATATGTCAGCAATGGGCACAGTCCCAATTCATCCTCTTCCCCTTGCTCTCACAGTGGCTTTCCTAAATAACCTGAATGTGCTGCTTAGTGGTGGTGGTGTTGCTGCTGGCTTCAAACGAGACCTCCATGAAAAAGAGAACTGCAGCCCTTTGACTTTGATTATGTTGAATATGCTGAGAGGGGAAGAATATAGTCGTGCTGCTGTCTTAGACATTTTCTAAAACGATGCTTCATGCTTTGGATGTCGGGAAAAGATGCATAGATGTGCAGCAGTTCACGGGTTTGAGTAATTTCCCAAGCATATGCTACTTTTCCTGCAGTATTGAATAATCTGGCTTTGACACAATGATTCACCCTAATCATTGATGCAAAGCTACTCACTGCAATGATTCTAATAAAAGGTGCATCATTAGTGTGGCAATTTGCATATTGTTATATTTACAGTAAAATGTAATAATACCATCCCTGATGTGGCTTTTAGATTTTTAGAAGGTGGAAAAAATGAAATATTGTAATTACAGTATAATCAATATCAAATATTTATTTTGATGGTTTGTTTTCTGTCTGTGTGCGTGCGTGTGTGTTTGTTTGTGTGTGTGTGTGCGCACGAACATGCATCTCTGGGCTTGTTTGCACATATGTACGCCTGTGTGTAAATGTTTGTGCATGCACCTGTCTTTTTTTTCTCCAAAGGTTACTAAATGGTTTTCTGGGGGAGGATTTCTAACCGGCGAGATGCTGCTCGTACTCCTACTGGCAGCCTTTTCCTCTTCCATCTCCGGCTCCCTCTCCTCCTCCCTCTCCTCCCCCTCCATGTCGGACGGACCCCAGATGGCAGACCCGTCCGCCTCGGACTTGATGGCCGAGACCTGCAGCGCCTGCTCCTGCATGTCGGTGGAAAACGTGCTGTATGTCAACTGCGAGAAGATCACTGTCTATCGACCCACGCAGCTCATCCCGCCGGCCTCATCCCTATACCACCTGAACTTCCAGAACAACTTCTTAATCATACTATACCCAAACTCCTTCCTTAACTTCACCCATGCTGTGTCACTGCAGCTGGGGAACAATAAACTGCAGAACATCGAAGGTGGAGCATTCATGGGGATGAGCTCGTTGAAACAGCTGCACCTGAACAATAATGAGTTAAAGGTGCTACGAGCAGACACTTTCCAAGGGATAGAAAACTTGGAATACCTTCAGGCTGACTACAACTTGATAAAATACATTGAAAAGGGAGCATTTAACAAACTGCACAAGCTAAAAGTGCTCATCCTGAATGATAATCTCATACAGGCACTTCCTGACAACATATTTCGCTTTGCCTCGCTCACACACCTGGATATAAGGGGGAACAGGATCCAGAAGCTTCCTTATTTGGGGGTTCTGGAGCATATTGGGCGCATTGTAGAGCTGCAGCTGGATGACAACCCCTGGAATTGTACCTGTGATTTAGCACCTCTCAAGGCATGGCTTGAAAACATGCCCTATAATATTTTTATCGGTGAGGCCATATGTGAAACACCAAGTGACTTGTACGGAAGGCTCCTGAAAGAAACCAACAAACAGGAGCTTTGTCCCATGGGAACAGGAAGTGACTTTGATGTTAGGATGCCGCCCGCACTGCCTGATAATGGGCAGTCACCCTCCAAAATGTCCCCAACCACCATGGCTCCCATAGCCACAAAAGCGCCAAAAACCACTGACTCATCTAAGATTTATGGTAATGGTATTGTGGCTGGTTTACCCCCTTTTGGAAGAAATAGCCAGATTGTTTCCTTTCAGACACGGACCCCTCCATTGTTGTGTCCACAGCCCTGCAGCTGTAAAGCCCACCCCTCTGACTTTGGCATCAGCGTCAGTTGTCAGGAGAGGAATATTAAAAATTTAGCTGATCTCATTCCCAAACCCCCAAATGCCAAGAAACTTCACCTGAGTGGGAATTACATCCGTGACATAAGCCCAACTGATTTCCAAGGGTTTGAGGGCTTAGATTTGCTACATCTTGGAAGCAATCAAATTGTCACAGTCCAGAAAGGCGTGTTTGCTAACCTCACTAACTTGAGGAGACTGTATTTGAATGGAAACCAGCTCGAACAGTTACACCCAGAGATGTTTTTGGGCCTCTCAAACCTGCAGTACCTATATTTGGAATACAATGCCATAAAAGAAATATTAGCGGGCACGTTTGACTCCATGCCGAACCTACAACTCCTGTATCTCAACAACAATGTTCTGCGGAGTCTCCCTGCCTACGTGTTTTCGGGTGTCTCTTTAGCCAGACTGAATCTGAAAAACAACCACTTCATGACCCTGCCAGTGAGTGGTGTCTTGGACCAGCTGCGATCATTGACCCAGATAGACCTGGAAGGGAACCCGTGGGAGTGTTCCTGCGATCTTGTCGCCCTCAAACTCTGGCTAGAGAAGCTAAGTGATGGAGTGGCTGCCAAAGAGGTGAAATGTGCCTCCCCTGTGCAGTTCTCCAACATAGAACTGCGCCTCTTGAAAAATGAGATCCTGTGTCCTAAGCTTGTTGCGAGACCACCGTTTATTTTCACTAGCGCCACCCCTGTGTTGACCTCAGTGTCGCCTGCCGGAGTTGGCAAAGCACCACCGGGAGGGCCTGTGCCTCTCTCCATCATGATCCTCAGCATCCTCGTAGTACTTATCCTTACTGTGTTTGTGGCCTTCTGCCTTCTAGTCTTTGTCCTGAGGCGGAATAAAAAACCAGTGGGCAGGCAGGAGGGGCTTGGTAATCAGGAGTGCGGCTCCATGTCGTTGCAGCTCCGCAGACACAGCCACAAATCCGGCAAAAAAGGCTCCATCCCCGGAGACGACTTAGGAGGCGAGACATTCATCCCCCAGACCATCGAGCACATTGGCAAGAGCCATACCTGTGGGATCGGACGTTCCTCAGACATGGACGCTGGGTTCAAGTTTGCAGACTCGCAGAGGCAGAAGATCATCCTCCGGAACAGCGCCGACAAGGATAAAGACTCGCTTTCCACTCTGGAGCGCAACAAACGCCTCAGCACCATTGATGAACTCGAGGAGTTCCTCCCCCACAGAGAGCCCAGCATGTTCATCCAGAACTTCCTGGACAGCAAAAGAGATTTCAACAGTATAGGGATGGGGGGGTACGAAATCCGCTACCCGGAGAAAACGCTGGATAAAAAGATGAAGAAGTCGTCGCTGATAGGCGGGAACCACAGTAAGATCGTAGTGGAGCAGAGAAAAAGTGAGTATTACGAGCTGAAAGCCAAGCTCCAAGGAACGCCTGATTACCTGCAGGTGCTAGAGGAGCAGACTGCGCTGAGTAAAATGTAAGGATTGTTGTTTGATTTAGTGCATTGATTACACACATACACAAGGAAGTCAGACACACATACAGGCAGACAGACAGCCAAACACGTCTGCCTTTCTCCCCTTCTTTCTTCCCCTCTGGCCACACACGAACACCATTCAACCCCCCAGATCTTTCGCTTTCTGTCTTCATCTCCCTCTCTGCAGCCACACATGCACACACACACTCCCACACACAGCAAAAAAGTGCCTTCTGGAAATCCTTAATGACCAATGCAGAGATGGACAAAATGGCTCCACACTACAAAAGCTATTACTAGAATCAACGTGGATCTATTTCACAGTAAAAGACCTTTTGGATTATCCATGCCACTACATGTATGAATCCCACATACATACCACAGGACACCCTAAAAAGCAACCAGACAGTCATAGTATTTTTTGCTGCTATTGAAATGGGTACTTATCTTCTTATTTTTGTTGTTCTTGTTGTTCTTTTTCTCCTCCTTTTGTTTTTTCAACCAAATCAAAGGGTCTTGAAAACAGTGCTTGAGAATATACCTCGCTGTGTTTAACCCTCGTTTAAAAAAAGAGAAAAAAAAAAGAAAAAGGAGGGCACGTTGGTTGTTGTTCTTTTTCTCTGGAAAGTATCCAAAATCACTTCTTCTGGGATGAGATTAACAGAGTTGGGGACTCAATGGATGCTACTTTGCTTTTTTAAAATTTTATTTACGGGGATATCTGTTTGTTCTTGGGGATACTCTCTGGAGTCGGCTGCAGACTCTCTGCCATCTTGTCTGGATTACACACCAGTAGCAGTACACCTGCTCTTTGCCGGGATGCTAAACGGCCCCTGTTTTCCATTCATGGGAATTGGAGGCAAAACTCTTTTGGGGAATGATTTTGTGACTTGTTCTCTTTGTGTAAAGAGCCATGTTAAATATAGTGTCTTCTGAATGGAGTTGTGTTTCTCTTCAAAATTGCTACTTACAGTAACTGTATGTTTTAGGTGAAATCTAACGGCACATACACTGTCAGAGGATGTTGTTTCTGAAAAATGAAAAACCCAAGGATAAAAAATTACAAAGCTGCTTGCCATGTAAGCGTAACTTGGAATTTATTTTGTAAGTCTTACATTATTTGTATCTGTGGGACTGGTTTGTAAAATACAAGGAAGGACAAACATCGACACGCGCGCACACACACACACACACACACACACATACATACTTTACGACGGAGCATCATCATCAAGAGACTACAAACCAGAATTGTCAAACAAACCGCTTCTATAATTCAATCGGTGATCCACCTCCCCTTGTCAGCTCTCAATTCGTAGTAAAAAATTTAACAACATAGTTAATTTATTTTTCTATGCAGGATTATTTAAAGAGTTATTGGTATTATTTAAAAACAATAATACGGAAAGAGTGGAAAGGACTTGATAGAATGATGCATCAGAGCTAATCAGAGCGAAGTGACTGTTTCAAGTGTCAATTCAAGGGTTTTTGTTTCTCTCAGTTTACTGAAGAACTCGACCCGCTGGACGAGGGTTGTGAAATGTGATCTGTGATGTTTCCTTTTTATTGTGTCGCACGACGAGCTGAGGCCTGATGGAGTCTGTGAAGTTTCAAGCAGTTTCCTTATTCTTATATCTCCCACAGTATCTTGTAAAAGGTTTCTTATTAACATTATGCAACCAAAATAAATGTGCATTAAACTTGATATGGTTCCAGAATTGTTGGGATGGCAATGGGGACATTGGCGGGGCGAGGGAAGGCTGCAAATTGAAGCTCCAAATTGTTAGATCTGGGCAGAATCATATCATAAAACATCATGTGCAATATTAGTAAAAATGCTCAGTCATGATGGCTTCAAATAATTTTGTTTAATTTATTTAGTTTGAGGTTATATTGTCAAGACAGGTTCTATTTCGAAATTCTTTTATCAACCTAACTCTATCCGGTCCTTATTTAAAAAGTATTGTTACGTTAAAATTATGAGTGTTTATTGACATTACAAATGAATAGAATGTATCTTGGAAAGTATAATAAATACAATTTTCTATCGGTCATAAATCTCCTGTATATTGGTTAATTTTCTCTTGTATAATCATGTTGAAATCAAGGTATTAAAATCAGCACCTATTTGCACTGTGTCCCCCTATTTCTTTTAGTTTATGTCCTCTTAGCTTTTCTAGGTTGCTTTACTTTAAGAAACAAAAAGATTCGTTCAATGAAACTGCCAAGTCCTTTACACCCTGCTTTGAGTTTACTTACAGAACAAGTTGGATTGTCTAACAGCTCGGTGTTGGACAGACTCCAGCTCAAGTGACTGAATGTTGTACTTGTTTTGTTCATGTACAAACACTGGCTGCCCTTCTAGCATAATATATGTTTGCGTAGTCTGGTTAGTTCGAGGAAACTGCTGCTTGTTACACTTAAGGCCATGAAACCATTTGTGCTTTACCACCCAGTTGAAAACCACATCTTATGTGTTGGTGTATGTTCCAGCAGTGCTGGTTTTACTTTATTCTTGAGCTAAAATTTTAATTGAAGCAAAATTTCAATGCCAAACTTAGCATCTGAAGCTTGAAAACGTCATTTTAAATATGTTTTTGTGGGTCAGGTCTCCTTGTGATGCTCTAAAAATATCAGAAAGTCATATTTAAAATATGTAATATTACCAAATTTTGCTTGTGTTAATGTATCCTCATTCACATTCCTTAGCATGTTCTTTTTTTGTCTCTCTTTCTGTTGTTTCCATGTCCAAACAGCATACATTTGCTCTTACTTTTAAAGCTTTTTTGGCACCAACCTTATTGTCCAGCAGGTATCATCACTCCATCTGTTTTAGGCACCTATCAAACATTCATGCCTGTTCCATTTTAGGGTTAAAAATTCAGATTTCCTGTTTCTGTGTTAATCCAACCTATGGGGCTTTTGGGAAACCAAGTAGCAGAAAGTATGACTCATCCAGACGCCAGAGAATTGTCCTCGTTAATTATTAATACCCTTGGCAGTTATGAACTAAAAAAGGGTTTTGTGTGAGTGTGTGTGTGTGTGTGTGTGGTGGGGGTGGGGGGTATGAATCTGATATGTCCACCCCCTCCAAACCCTCCCTCTCTCTTCCCCATCTTTCATCCTTCCTCTGTCATATTTTCGGTCATACCGCTCCGTAATAGAGCAGAAACATAATTTGGATACTTTTAAAAAAAGACTCATATTGGCTGGAAAAGTGTCTCTTCAGCCCAATATATATTTTACTGTAGTGACTTGGCTGCTGTGCAGGGTTCTGTTCCTGGAAGCTCCATGGGTCCTTGAGGGGCTACCATGGCATCACTAGAAATCAGATAAATAGTTTATTTTCACTGTAATTTAACTCACTAGACGTTAGCACTGACAAATGTACAAGGAGCCTGATAGTCGTTTTTTTTTCCTCTCTCCTCTCTGCTGTTATCATATCACCTGCTGTAGAGACACTTATGCAATTCTGTGCTGACTCCTAACTGTAAAATCATCTCTGTTGTGCCTCATGTAGAGTATATTCTTATCTGATGGGGTCACTTGGTGAAATATACCTCTATTAAAGGGGGACTGCAGTGGGAAGTGTTCAGGAAAGCACTGCTTGGGATAGGAAGGTAGCATTCATTAAGTTTAGAATTGGCCACAAGGGGCACTGTGAGGTAAGAACACAGCAGAGAGTGTGGAATGGTGAGCTTGGGCTGCAGGAGGATAGATGTTGTTGCAGGGCTTTTGGTTAAAGAAGAAAAAAGAGAGACAGAAAGCAAGGAAAATAAATACTTTTCATTAATTCTCTCTGAAGTATTGTCCTAACTTTGCCTCTTTTTCTGAGAATTCAGAGGTAAAGGACATTTCAGAGGATGATGATGATGATTATTTCCAGGAATGAGTAATAAGAGTTAATGGAAACATTGGGTCAAGGTCTACTTGGAAAACAAGTAGTGAAAAAGCAAGTATTAACAGACGGACAAAAAGAAGTGGCCAAATAAAAGAAAATATTGAAGTGTGCATAAATAATGTGCATCAATGATTAAAAAAAAAACGACAACTCTACAGTCAGTGATCCTTTTTGACAAACATGTTTTCTTAAAATTTACAACTGAATTTATTTCTATTTTGCGCTGCATGCAAGTACATTTAACTCCATCAGTTGTCACTTTAGGATGCCTTCATTTCTTTCTGGATTGGTACTGGATTCATTTGACTGAGATCAAACATTTTATACACACACCTGGGAAAAAATAACCTATATTTCCTACATTATTTAAACATGTTTTTGTGCTGTTTGTGTGTCAGATCTCCTTGTGATGCTCTAAAAATGTCAGAAAGTCAGATTTCAAATTTTGCCTGTGTTAATGTAGCCTTTCACATTCCTTTGCATGTTCTTTTTTTAGTCTCTCTTTCTGTTGATTCCATGGCCAAGCATCCCAAATGTGCTTTTACTTTTTATGTTTTTGAAGCTTTTTTGGCAGCAACTTTATTGACTAACAGGCATCATCACTCCATCTGTTTAAGGCACCTATGAAATGATTCTTATTATTTCCAGGAATGAGTAATAAGAGTATATGTGAACATTGGGTTAAGGTCTACTTGGAAAAAAATAGAATTGACAAAAACAGCAAGTATTCGCGGACTGATCAAAAGAAAAGGAATACAAAGAATACTGGGTGTGTCTTTTACAGCAGTGGATCCCAACATGGGGCTCGGGCCCAACCACAGGGTTGCGAGATAAATCTGAGTGGTGGTTAGATGATTAACAGGATAGGAAAGCAGAAAAAAAACATTTATGCTGCAAAACATTAGATAGATACATGTTTTCTTTTTGTCTTATGAATAACTGGATAATCATATCACTACAGCACTCTAAATATTTTTAAAGTTAAAAGTAAGTGAGGAACTGCAACAGGTGACGATAGATTAGTACTACTAAATACTACTAGTTACTTGTTTCAAGGGGTCACAAGCCAAAAGGTTGGAAACCACTGTGTTGGAGTACAATCATGCCAAGCAGCCCAAACAATAATGGATAGAATGAGATGGGATCAACATTTAGCTGTCTTATTCATAATTTCATGAACACATTTTTTCATTTAATTCTGTCGTGAGCTACAGGCGTCTGAACAACTCTTCACATTGCAAAGCTGCAGCCTAGCTCTTGTTATTGACAGCAGATACGCATGCAAAGGCATTGCTTTTAAATAGCCCTTGGAAGTATTGGATGTCAAACTCTTCCAACAGCAGTAAAGATTAACATTTTGGACAGTTAAGATAATTTGAATTCACTTTTTTAAATTTATCCCAAGAAAAAGGCTGGTTATTTTATGGAAACACATGTTTGTGTTGGGTAAAAATGTTACTTGTGACAATACAATAGAATATGTATCTGTTTTCTACATCTCTTTCCTCTTTATTTTTATTTTACTGTACATCATTTGTACTGGTAGGGAGTTTCCTCTTCCACATCTTGGATATTCCACCAACTGTCTTCCTTCCCTTTTTAATCTTGTGTTCTCCCTTTGCCATGAGTTTTTATCAGGAATATTAATAGGAATAATGCATTTTTGAGGGATCTCTTTTTCAAAAGGGTAAATGTGATTAAACCTAAAAAAAAAAGTTATTTCCTATATTGTATTAATAGCCATTATAGATATCTTCTTTCCTTCAGTGTTCATTTGTTTATTGCAAAATAATGTCTTCCGTCCCTTATTGTATTTGTTCCCAGATTGCTCCGTGTACGTATCTTTAGAAACTGACCAGAGAAATTAGGCTAAATTTGTAAATAAAAAAGTTGAAAAGGATATATAGCAAATGAATATAAATATGTTTTGGAACAGTTATTTTTTCACTTGGAGTATGAATATTAAACAGTTCTTCATCTCTTGATAAAAGTCCTTAACTTAAAAACTGATGGTTGCCATTCAAAAGTCATTCTGTCAGAAGGTTATTTTATTTAATAGAGAACACCATGTTTTTTAATAGCTGCAACATGACACCAAATTACAACAAATATTCAAAATGTCTTAATTTCATTAACATTTACTAAAAATAAATTCTGTTTTTATTGGTATTTAGAATCTTGGATGACCATACCAGTGTGCATGTTTGAACTAGAAATCATACATACTTATTCCAGGCAGCCATTGGATTCCATTTATTTCTGTAATGTATAAACTGAAACTTGATTGTGTCATCATAGTGAACATCAGGTCTGCATTCATTTTTGTCACAGTTACATTACCATTGTATCGTAGTGCAGTTTGAAGGTGTACTCCTATTTTACACATGAAAATCAGTTTCAGACCGCCCTCCCCAAAATTGCAGCCGTAAAGGTTGTCTTAACTTAGCTTACAACCTAACCAATTAGTTTTGGTGCCTAAACCTAACCAAACGGCGACCGTTTCGCAATGTTAACCACATGTTTATTATTGATACCATGACGACGAAGGTCTGGTTGCTGGTACTCGCCAACAGTCATGCATGTCGTTTTTGGAGTCATTGGCAAACAACCTATTCTGTCTTTCAGGTATGAGGATGAGTTGATCAGTTTATTTGTCATTAGAAGTACTATTCAACCCCATGAAAACAGTTGTATAATTTCCTCTCTGGTTGTGGAGGAGCTATGTCAAGTCTAAGAAACTTTTCTCAGAGCTTGACCCATATCAGGGATTAAAAGTCGGTCTTTTTCATCTTCTGCTCCTTCAGTGTTGATGATTCTTTTTAAATGTGTCTTTCGTGAGTACACCAACTTAGTGAAAGTGCAATTCCAAATCACGAAGACTGGTTTTAAAAGTCTTGCGCTGCATTAGCTTATAACATTTATGTAACACTGACAAAAACGAAATGCACACCCGATGTTCAGTGTGATGAATCAACGACTCAAGCACATTTAAAGAGTCTAATACATTTTCCTATTGCAGGGGAATAAATGAAAACCAATGAGTGCTTGGAATAACATACACACAAATTTCTGGAACACAGTAGCATGGTTTTGCAAAATAATAAGTTGTGATGTATAATGAATGGGCTAAACCATCTAAAACCACTGGTATGTTCCTTTAAATAATATTTTTGTGGGGTGCTTTCCTGCACAACATACGTTTGTAATGATGGATCCAACATTGGTTCCAGCAGTGTTGAAAGGGTTAAGATTACATTCTAAGTGTTTTCTCACTTTCATATAATTTTTCTGTTCTGTTCAGAATTTGTTGTGGTAAACATTGTTCATTAATAACAATTGGTTGCTCTGTTGGCTTTAATGCTGCGACTTTTCACACTGAGGTACATATTTCATTATGAAACCAGTGACTCTTGTGTTTTTCTCTGTCCTCTTGGTTGTGTTTATGTGCTATGCTTTGCTTTAATTACACTGTTATTTTCTCTTTGACACCTTATTAAGCTGTGGGGGCACATTTGTAGCAGCAGTGGCCCATGTCTGCTGAATGCCAACAATGTGCTCAGGAATGGTACTGGACTTGGCATCCGCTGTGGTCAGGCGGCCATTTGAGGTGGGATGAAAGGGGATGGCATCTCCCCGGTTACCGCAAATTACTCAATGCATCCCCAATGAGAGGAAAACAATGCCTCTCCTCCCCACCAGCTGCCTCATTAAACGCGGACAAATCCACCAGTGCTGCTCTGCTGTAGCTGCTTGGCTGCCATTTTCACACCATTTAGTGACATTCATGAAAGCCGATCAGAGGAAATCTCCTGTCACCTGTCTGATGAGGCCATCACAGCCTCCAAGAGATTTTCAAGAGTTAAAACAAACATTTTATTTGGATAATGTCCTTCATGCCATCCTATTGATATACAGAAGGCGTTTTGTGTGCACTTCTTTAGCCCCTAAGGTCATGAAACTCAAGCAACCTTGTGCAAACTTTCCGCAGAGGCACAGCATCTTTTCCAAAGTGATGTGGTAAAATCTTCCATTTTTCCTTTTTCTTGGCTGTAATTTAATGCAGCCACATATTAAAGGACAGCACTCCAGTAGAATTGCACAGCCCCTCCAGAGCACATTTGGCCTCCGTGTCCACACCATTAAATTCATTTCATTTCTCATTCAAATTCTGTCCTTTGAATACTTTTTTTGCACCAGCTTGGTCTGAAAAGGATAATGAGTTCCTGACCAAAATGAGATAACACCTGCTCTTACAAAATAATTAGATCTAAACTAAAAGTCACTATTCAATGATACTATTATTACCTGTCTGTGAGGCTAATACATACAGTTATTTTGTCTTTTGCTTTGGGTAGTGAACATCAGGAAGCATTATTTGTTTTGAGATTCCTGTCATATATGATTTCTGTTATTAAAGCATTGTTTCATACAGTTTCATACAATTTTCTTCTACAAAATGGAGTCAAATTACCTTTGTTGAATGACTGTCAATGGTTGTTGTGTTCACTTTTAGTGCAGGGTTGTAATTAATGGGTCATGTTGTGTCATGTTGGTGTAAGGTTCTCATACGTGACCAAGTTAGAGAACTTGGCTTTCCAATGCGTGAGGATTGTAAAACTGGGCCAAATCAGTGTGGACCATAAAGGGTATTTATGGAAGAAAAGCCATGTTACAAAAGCCTGCTAGGGATAATTCTTGGGAAGTTAACATGTTGATTTCAAGGTTAAGTTTCAATCTCTCACCTTAAAAACTGCATGATTTATACACGCTCATGCTCACTCCCAGTCCCAGTGTTTACTCTGTTGTTGGTGTCAAAATGTATGAAAATGTTCTGACTCCCTATAGCACATCAACTTTAACCTTTTAGCTGCTACACACCCACAGTCCACCTAATCACATGTTTTCACTTATATTGCCTGATTAGACCTCTTATTTAGAATATGTGGGTGTGCGCAAACTACACTTGATTGACATCTCCCACACGCTCCAGTTTGGTTGCATCTAATACCCTGTTATTATTCTCACTGGTGCACAGAAAGACCTTTTTCACGGCAGACATTTTCACAGCAGCAACAGCACAAGTGTCCCCAGTAAGCCATGACAGTAAGCCAACATGCACAATACCAGGACCCTGGACCTAGCTCAACTAAATGGAATACAGTAATTTTTCATTTTATCAATTACTTCTGTGCTATCCTGCTATGACATGCCAAAATGTTCAGCTGTGAAAAAGGTCTACTGTGTAATCCCCAAAAATACCGCCGTATAGGTCATCTGTGCAAGCAGCTTATTACGACCCATATTAACGATTATTGTTAGACGGCGACCTCTAGTGGCTGTAGTAATTATGATGGGAGCAAGGGAGGAAGTCAGGTGTGGTAGTATAAAAAGCGACAAAGTCTGTCGCTGACTTATTTGAACTTACGTCAGATCGTAACGTTAAGTTACCTTAGTAAGTCACATGACGTAACTTACAACCTAACCAAGTAGTTTTGGTGCCTAAACTTAACCAAACTGCGACCGCTTCATAACGTTAACCGCGTGTTTATTATTTGAAGGTCCTGTACGTCTGTCGCTGTTACTCTCCAACAGTCATATATGTTGTTTTGGTGTCATTGGCAAACAACCTATTCTGTCGTTTAGGTATGAGGACATGTTGTAAATCTCAGCTCAGCTCTACCTAACTTCAACCTGACTAAAAGTCTAATCAGCCGGACTAATTGTAAACACCTGTGTAGATGTGCAGAACTTCTCTGAAAGATGCATGTCTTGTAGCCTACTGACAGGTGTCCTGTAGGAAGATGGGTGTGTTTTTTAAGGGAGTCTGCAAGCTGAAGATAGACCTAGCTGTGTCCCAGTTCCATTCTGTACTACAAACTAATTTTAAGCAGGTTTTGAGCATATAATGTGTTCACACTAGGAAAGTGACAAAATGAAGTCTACTCATTCCAAGCAGTATGCATACTGTTGATATACACTATTGGAAGAAATGCAGGAGCTACACACAACTTCAAAGAATTAAAACAAAGTACAAGTGGTGGTAAAACAGCAGCAGAAAAAAGTGTTAAATCTGTTTAAGTGGCAGAAACTTGCTTAGAATTAGCATGTAGCACAGAAATGTAACTCAAACTTACTGCTAATATTGCATAATCTCCTGTTAGTACAAGATGGTAAAGCACATTGATTTCTTGTATACTAACCTCAAACAGAGTACACAAATAATTTAGCTAAGTAAAAGTACCGATATCACAATGAAATAATACTTTCACATGTGGGTTTTGTGTTTGAGAACAGATAATGGTTTCCTTTGTGATTATGAGCTTAACTTTAAGTTTTAACTTTTAAGTATTTTATTGTTTTAGGTGCTTAGACTACATATGCTGCTGGCTAGTGTAGCTAACAGTTTAGCCTAGCTAATAAGGCTAAATTGTAAAAATGATCACATATTCTGCAAAATACTTTTCTGCATAGTAAGTAGCAAATACTGCCTTCAGGAAAGGAAGTAGAAAGTAGTGGAGAAAAAGTGTCTCACTAAATGGAAATGCTCAAGCAAAGTACTATTAACTCAAAGTTATACTTTGGTAAAGTACTTGACTAAATTAGCTACTTTACACCTCTGAAGCTCTAAATCACAGCCATTTTGAATCATCACGTTTAAGCAGCCAAAAGCCTTGAAAGTCATTGAAACCCTTATAATTTCACAGATGATCCTTGAAAATCATTGTTAAACCAATTCCTGTTAGCTCGGGAGCAGCTGTGTGTGTTACGTATCTGAGCACAGGCTGTGATTAATGTGCTGCTGTTTCCTCTGGTTGCAAACCTACACCTGTTTCTATTTTATTACACTGCTCTATGAGAGATCACTGAAGGCAAGGGACCAATATTGCAGACAAGTAGAGGAGACATCCTCAGACCTTTGGGACTGCCCTTAGAGGTTACGTGCTTGCTTATTTGTGTGTATGTGTGTGAACATGTTTTCCATTGCTGACATCCCAGGGAGCACATCAGCGGCTTACCCTTTGCTCTGTCTCTCGCTAATCAATAGCTCGTATTTTATCATGAAACCTGAGCCCCCTTGAACTTGAGCTTGAGCCCCTTGAGCTTTAGGTTTAATTTAAAGAAAAATCAAGTAAAACAAAAATCTTCATATAATGCAGTTTGCTATCGCTTATAACACAATAAGGTTCGACCCTGTAACCAGGTCATGAAAGTGTCTCCATCTGTTGTTATATGCTCAATTCCTCATGGCTCTATTTCAAATTCAGAAAAAGTCTAAAAGGCGTAATACAATGTGCTGTGGGCTTTATGATTGACAGGTGATCTCTAATGACTGCTACACCAAGCAACTCATGGGACCACCTTAAACTGTTCGCGGTTCCAGCTGCAATCATCCCTCTTCCTTTCTCCCTGCCTGCCAATCTGTCTTGTTTGCCTTTCTTTCCATCTATCCATCGTCCCATTTCCCTGTCTTTTCTCTTTGCTGTACCTGAGCTGAATTATGATCCGTAGTCTTCCCTAATACATTGTGATTGATTGGGCTTTCCAGCTAACTAATGAATTGGCCCCTCAAGGACATGTAGCGGGCCAGCTTTGGTATTAATGTGGACTCTGCTGAAGGCAGCTCAAAGACTCCTGACACCACAGATTTAGCGCTTACAGTGTTTATTTGGATTTGGCTTTAGCAGGGGGTTTGTTGGGGTTTAATTTTTAAATAGCTACCAATTGCATTTCTAATAGCTTTTTGCATATTGTCTCCTAGTGACATGCTGGAGGGAAATGATGGTCTTTCTTTTTTTTGTGATGATCTTGCAAATAACTGTGTATTAATACACAGGTGGGACGGGTGAACATGTTTGTTAGACAATCATTTAAAACATGGATTTTGTTTTCTCCATGTTGTCTTAAATGGTGAAATGGTTGATGTACTGTGTGTGTATATGTATCACTTAAAGCTGCACTAATCAATATTTTTATATTAACAATGGATCAAATGATTTGATGTGCAATGTGAAAGGTGTCCCTCATAATGATTACCTTGAGAGGCGGCTGGATTCGCGAGATCACATGAGAATCCATCTTGTCAGCCTTCAAGTTAGGCGCTTGTGGCTGAACCACAGTGGTTCGGACCACTCAGCGTCCTATGAGGAACTACTAGCAGCTATGGGTGTGGTTTAGGTGTGACGACTGCGACTGTTTGTTCAAAAACAACAATGGCGTCTCCTAAAGAGGTTAGTGTAGATGTAGTATATCAGAACTGGAGAGTATTTCTTCATTGAAAGAAGAGCAAAGAGCAGCACTGAAGGCTTTTCTTGATGGAAAAGATGTTTTGGCTCTTCTCCCGACTGGCTTCGACTCTCCTACTACGTCACATGGTTTGTTGATCTGATTGGTTAAAGTTAGCACCGTGATAGACAGATGTTTCATTCAATCACCAGCCAAGTATTCTTTGAAAGTGCCTGCACTTTTCCAAAAAGTGTCCAAGGACGACTTAACAAACCATCTGGCTCATCAGGTGGGTACGTCATCAATAACAGACACACAGAGAATGTTATATATGACCTGTAATATCCAAACCAACTCCTGCCAGCCTCAAGTAGATATGCTTCATTAAAATGAACAAACCCTCCAGATTTAGAACAGTTACATATTCTTAATTTTCAGCATTTGGTGCAGTCCTGTTGTCACAAGTGATGGGACAAAAAAACAAGCTTGTTTAACTTAATAATAAAATAAATTAGTCACTTTAATATTATTCCAGTGTTGGATTTCGCTCTCCTGGACTGCTTATTTTACCCTTTACTGCTGTGATACATCAAAGTGTTTTCTGCGTTCATCACCTGCTTCTGTGTGTTTATCTCATTTTCAGAGCAAACAAACTGAATCAGCACCTGTCATGAGGGTTGATCATGCAAACACAACTGTGTGGGTCCAAAAATACTATGAGGAGTAGATGCATTTCAGTCATTTTAATGGAGCTTTAACAGTGTTGACATGATAAATCCAACACATTTTTGGACCGCTGCATTTGAACACATGACAACATGACATCTTATTGGTCAAATGCAGAAAACAAATGGCACAATTGTCTTTTATCATCTCATTTCAAGGAGGTTTGTCTTTGTTTTGTGTCAAACAACAACATGAGGACGTTTAAAAAAAAACTACAGATTTTTTTCCTCATCATATGATTACATTAATCAGCACCCATACAGGCCACTGAGTATTGATAACACATTTTTCAAGCAATAGACGAGGAGAGGGCATGTTTGTCATTGTAAGTTTGCAGCACCTTCAATATTTGTTTCTGCTTTTTGTCTATTCCATCGTTGTTTGGTTTTCATATTCAGAATGTCGCATTAATAACGCCGGGTGTGACAATATTGATTTGTGCAGGGAAAATGTGGCAAGCAAACCTCATATGAGTCTGGAATAACTGCAAAATTACTAATTCAACTCAAACTTTAACTTTTTATTATTATTATTATTTTCCATTCGAAATCATTGCATGTGTGTTTATTTCTAACTGGGATAGTATCACCAAAATATATGAATATAACCTTTATTTAATCAGTAGTCTCACTGAGATAAAGATGTATTTTGCAAAGGAGACCTGAGTACAGCAGATAGACAGAAAAATAAGCATAGCCATCAACATCCGAGACAATCACAGACATCACAGAATATGTAATATATGTAAAAATACATGTACAAATATTTTTCAGAGTCACCTACCTTAGTCCTGATCTCTGATACCCAGGACTAGATTAAAACACTTGGGGGGCCCTGGGGCAGAAATGAGCAGTTACACCCTGCGCTACCACCATCATCTCTCTGTGCATTGTGTATGTATCCTGTCAACTATAAATGGACAAATGAAATTGAATTTATATAAGAATATGCACAATGTTAGTCTTGAATACAATTATTCACATCAAATATTTCTTAATTTCTAAAATAACCCTGGTCGTCCAGCAAAAGAAAAAGTGCAACCCACACATATTTGAACCTCATGAGAGTCTTGTAAGTCAGATGTAAGTAGCACCAAAACTCAGTCTCTGGCCTGGGCACTGTAAGGGTTAAATGTGTCGTATTTCTGTATTTTTTTTAATGATTTAGCTGAGCGACATCACTGACCAAGTCAGTGTGAGATTGAAGTGTTCATCAGGACACCTCAGCACGGAGCAAACAAACCTGTGAACATTCAGCCACAGATCCCTCTGCTCAGAGGGCTGCAGTGTTGTCGAGTGCAGGCTTTCATAACACACAGTTTGTCTTTTCAGTCACAAGATGTGTTTTGTGCCGCAAAACTAGTTCTGCAATGTCGTTACAGTGTGTACAGTTCGCCCTGTCTGTTCAGTCTATGATACACTTAAAAGGCAGCCAAAAATGCAGGTCTTTACTAACTGGGATGGATGCCGTTTATATTATTAGATATGTTTTAATCCATTGATTTGCGTCTGGTAATGTAATGTTTTCTGTTTTTGCGTGTGTGTGTGTGTGTGTGTGTGTTAGATGCATGGTTCGAATTATGGGGAGGGATTGGGGGGGTCTGATAGCCCCAAAAGAGGTCAAAACAACAGGTCGGGGGGGTCAAAACGTTTATACATCCTTCTTACCTGTAATTGTAAACATTACAATATATTTCCCATATTCATGTCTGAAAGAATCTTATAAAACCATTTCAGACACCCCTAAAGTGGACCATACCATTTCTTAACATTGGAATTAGATTGTGTCTATGGATGAACGCTAGTTTCTACCTTTTGCCTTAAGTTACAGTTTAGCTAACTAACATTAGCTATCTAAAGCTAACATTTTCCTTACCTAATGCTAGCTAGCCGATACACCCCAAGTAGATGCCTTTGCATATAGCATCTATAGCTCATTTGCTAGTATCAATACTGGCCTTTGTGGCATTCAAACCCAGAGAAAACATCACATGAGAGCAATGTGTGTGTTTGTGTGAGTGTATGTGACATCCGCAGTTTTTCCTTACCTGCAGTGCTTTCATGCTCTCATATTACCAGTTCTCTATCTTGTATCTCTCTTTCTCTCTCTCCAAAACCTCCTCTCTCCCTCTCTTTCTCTCGCTGTCTCTCGCTTGCCAAGCCAGCCGGTGTTGACGATGCACTAGCTGTTGAAAGAGAACGAGTGTGTGTGCGCTGTTGACAGAGCTGAGAGATTTAATTGACACCCACAGAGAGAATTATACAAGCTTCCAAATGCTCTCTCTCTGTGTGTGTATGTGTTTAATGTTTTTCTGCATCTATGTGTGTGTTTATGCCCATGTCCACCCTTCAAAGCTGTGCACACGTGAACAGGGTCTCTGGTGTGCATGGAGAGTTTTTTTTTGTCTGTGATTTATAGAGGCAGTTCACACTGTTTCACTTCTGTCCTCAGATGCTCCCCTTATTCTTTCTCTTTCACTCTTTCCTCCCGTCCTTCATTCTCATTCAATCCATATTCTCTTTCTCTCATTCCCTCTCATCCTCTGATGTGCTGTGTAACGAACATCTTTAATCTATTGTCTTTTTACAACATGCTGCGATGCAAACTCAGGGAATTAACAACATATCCTGCAAGCCGTTATCTTCCTGCTATCTGCCTCCCTGATTTAATTTGATATGCATCTGCATTCACACAAGTGTGTATACTTGTGAGGATCCTCCATTGGTTGTTCATTGTCTAACTTTATACCAGCGGTGGAAGAATTAGGGTCCGTCTTGTAAGTAAAAGAAGCAATAACACGACATGAAAATACTTAATTACAAGTGAATGTCCTCCATTAAAATTTTTACTTAAAGCTGCTCTCATCAATCTTGTGCATACAGTATGGCTTTTTGTAACACATTCACATTATGCACAGGAGCACGTGCTTACAAACACACACATAGTAAGAGTTTATCACAAGGATCTGATCTATACGTGCACATACATTTACATATGCATAAACACATTGTAGACAAAGATCATAACATAGCATATGTTTAATCACCCTTTTTATCTATCCCACTGCTGCCCTATTGCCTTTTACAGCCCCAGGAAAGCAGTTTCATGCATGATAAATTTTACATCATAGTCTGTGTGTTTTTTTTCCCGTCCTGGAATATGCAGATGACGTGGCAAAATCAATGAGCGTATGACATTAGCTAATCCTGTGAATGTGTATGCAC
Organism: Maccullochella peelii; assembly: GCA_002120245.1. Taxonomy (NCBI): domain Eukaryota; kingdom Metazoa; phylum Chordata; class Actinopteri; order Centrarchiformes; family Percichthyidae; genus Maccullochella; species Maccullochella peelii. The sequence continues at coordinate 42,269 of LKNJ01002115.1, read as the reverse complement.
AAGTCTATATGCAGGATCTCGCATGATATTGTACTCATGTTTGTGTTTCCATGTAAGGACTGTGTGTTCTGAATATGTGTGTATGTGTTTGCTAAAGTCTTTTCATAAGAAAGAGGGTGAATGAACAATTGCAGAACCATAACTCTGAGTCACCCGCATGAGCCACCACAAACTTGGTGTGTGTGTGTGTGTGTGATGCCATTAACGAATGAGAAAAAATAAATACATAAATAAATTGATGTGATCCACATGACTGATGTGATTGAAACTTATAACAAAATTGTTTCAAAGAAAGTGACCAGTTTTTATATGCATATGCATATGGACATGAATCAATTAAAGATAAGAAATGTGTGTGAAAGAGGAGAGATAAAGAGAGTAAACATGGAAGCACTGGTTACAGTACTGATATATATAACAAAATAATATTTAGCATTCAGGAGCGTGATATGGTATGGACAGCAATCTAAATGACAAATTTCCATATAAATTAATGTTCTGCACTCAGCCTGAAAGTCAACCCATTTTGATTCATTGTGATGCATGTTAGACTGTATAAACATTCTCCACTCAATGGAAATGACTATAACCTCTCTCAGCGGTGTGGTGATATTTGTGGAGGTGGTTTGCTGTGACCTCAGCATCCTATACATTTCAGTGGTTAATTAGGGTTAAAAGTCAGTGTGCTCTTTAAATGTAGAATGTAATGTAGAAAAAGAGATCTCAACAAAAGGTTGAGTTTTGGCTTTGTTAGCAAGCTAACTAGCCAGCAGGCTACCTAAGCAATGCAATCAATATTGCAGACCGTTTTCATTCCCAGGGCGTCAAATACAGATGCTTTGTCATGCCCCACGGCATCTCATACAGACGCACAAGATACCCTTGAGCAACACAGGACTTTCACCCAGGACAGTAGAGTTTGCGTCCTGTGTGAAACCAAAAGTCAAAGTTGAGTAATTTTAAGTTACACAATGTTACATACGTGACTTACACCAAACCACGATCAGTTCCTTAACCTAACCAAGTACTTTTGTTGCCTGAACCTAAAGAGTAGGCTACCTTTTGCATCTGTATGAGACGCCGAGTGGTATGACAAAGCGTCGGTATTTGATGACCTGGGGTGACAACGTATTGGATATTGACTGCTAGCCACTAGCCACTGCCAATTCATGAATTTGGGAAATTGACAGACATTCTTGTACACAGTTCACTTCAGCCAAGTAAATACAGCCAGATAATTCAAAGTGCAAAACAATATTATAAGACAAGACAAAGGCCCCTTGACAAATTATTCCAGCAGGTTATTTATGGGTTAGCGGGCCCTTTTGGACCCTCCCTTGACCCAGGGCCGGGACAACTGACCCGATGTTCCCCAGGAGTCAGCGGTCCTGAATATCACCATGAGGTATATAAAAGAATTAAGGCAATTGTACAATTGAACTTTTATGAAGATGAATAGGAGATAAGTAGAGATGTACACATGTGCATCCAATATAAAGCTCTCAGCCCCCCTAATATGTTGAAACCAAAGGTTTCTGTGGCAGGGAGTTTAGATCAAAGACCTGCTTATTTGTTTTTGGTCATGCTAGCAGCATGGCTCTAATTTCGGTTCTTACGGTCAGTTGGTCCACCGCTTTGGTCCAGACTGAAATAACTATGGTACGGATTGTCATGGAATTTGTTACATATATTCTAATCTTTCCTTTAGCACAACCAGCAGGTCTCTCTTCACTCAATTATCTCAAGATATACTTGATGGACTGCCACAAAATTTTGTTCAGACATTTCCCATGTTTCCCAAGCGATGTATTCTAATGACTTTGGTGATTCCTTGACTTTTCCTCTAGCGCCACCAGCAGGTTGACAGTTTTTACTGAAATATCTCCAAAACTATTAGATAGATTGCCGTGAAATCTGGTACAGACCGTGGTCCCCAGAGGATGAATTGTATACATTAGCATTTAGCTCAGAGCACCGCTGTGCCTATGTACAGCCTCAGAGAGTCGCTAGCATGGCTGTAGACTCTCAGTCTTGTTAATGTGTTCTCTCTCTCACACTCTCTAAATTTACTTTGTCCTTGTCTCCATCTGGCTCTCTCTCTCCCTCCTTCTCTTTCTTTTAATTCTTGCCAGAATTGTATTAAATTCCATACTTTTCTAAACCAACAGCTACTTTCATTATTGTATTAAACTGTGCTGTGTGATATTGAAATAAAAATATTTTATTCAGTAACTCTTACAGTGCATTCTCTTTTGAAAGCTAAACATGTATTTGCTTTGGGCTGCATTGTTTAACAGAACTGTTTATGCAGAGAACAGTGACGACAATCATGCAGAATCATGGCTGTGCTCCAATGCTTAGAACGTCATCATCAAGAAAATCACTTTTCCTATTGACTGCAGCAAAGATGTAGAGACACAGGAGGCGTCCCTGTGCAAGATCATCTTTGAATTGGAATCATTCAGATATCTCACAACAACCTCAAAGATCAGCTTTTCACTGTTATCTTGACTTCAACATCCCAAGCTACATCACTGCAGAGAGTAGCAGAGTGAACTTGCAATCGGCACCTCTTAAGTGTGAATGTACTTGATGAGAAGACTGTTGCTGTTCACCAAGTCCATGGCTTGGCCTCAAATCCTTAAAGCTAAAGTTGTCAATTTGAACATATAATGCAAAATCTCCTCCGCTGTGTCATATCACTTGGCTAAGCCCCTCCCACGAAATGACGTACCAAACATGCACGCGCATTTTGCTGGGCTTAACGCAGAACGACAAGGTTGTCGACTGTAACTAACTAGAAAACTAACGTCTGTTGTACTCGGCTAGTTATTTCGGACTCAGAGGTAAGAAACTGATCCTTTGTGAGGGAAGAAGCTCCACTTTGTAACACCACTGTACCGTGTAGCACCAACAACACCAACAGAGTGATACGTCTTCTCTCTAGCTGATCATGTCACGTCAATTTCACCAACTGTTTGTACAGAGTTGCTGTGATTGACTAGCTAACTCTGATTGGTTTTTTAAAGGAACCCTTCAATTAAATATTGTTAGTGACATGCAATGGTCAAAATTAGTTATTTCAACCAAAATTATAATGGAATAATATTGCCTACTGCAGCTTTAAAATTATTTTTTTGTAAGGGAGAAAATGCCTTTTTACAATCATGACCAATAGAATAAACTGCTTTCAAACATTAGGGGGTCTAAAATATGTCACTTAATCTCAAATAAAGTGTGTTATAGAGTATCAGAAGGATAAGCAGCTCTTTTTGTGAAACCATGAGGCAAAATGAAAAGCTGCAAATCGAGTACCAAGACATAAACTGATGATATCATGATTCTTTGGAGTTGGTCCATGACAGTGAATTAGAGACAGATTCCTGTTGGCTCCTGGTATGTTTGTTTGAGATAATCGATTAGAATCAGTTATAAATGAACAATTACAAAATGTCCCCACATGCCAAATAAGTCGCTAGGGGTGCAGTCAGTGTACAGGCAGTTGTTTCATTATTCACAGTCGGTGGAGATGTTCCAGGGTTTGTCTTTTTGACTCCGTCACTACAGTCTCTCTGCTGTTCAGCTTAGGAAAGTAGTTCAAATTTCCAAATTATAACCAAGCTAAGACTGTGTTGTATGTAAATTCAAACGTAGCTGAAGTGTCCCTGAAAAGAGTTGTATTCTTAGCGTTCTCAAATCTTGACTGAACTGTTCAAGATCACACCAATGATGCATGAAACATGTAGAAAAGGGAAAGAGACGTTTACTGTGATACTGTGAAGCATTGTCAAACATCAAAATGGATTTGCCATAGGATGAATCTCAACACATACATGTAACGTCACATACATACATTCAGAGTGTCTAAGATAGAAGAAATATGCAGCATTATTACAGAGAACCCCACAGGATTCAACACATCATTCAAATTGTATAATATAGGTAAAACAGCCCAACTAATGTTTAATATTAATTACTTTGATTACAAATACAAATCACATTTAACTGAATGTAACTCCTGTTGCAAGCTAATGTTTATTTTCTGCTCCATGCAGCTCTCTTATCTGCCTCTCACTGGCACTTGAAGAGGCCTTTGGCTCCAGCACCTCGTTGCAGTGCTGCATCTAAAATTATAACGCTCAAAGTGGGCCAGAGATTTAGATTTCACTGCACTGATGTGTAGGTGCTCTAATGGTGAGCTAGAGAGAGGTCCTCATGATAAGCTTCACATATTGTGAGATTGTTTCATTGAAATCTTTAACATTTATAATCACACCAGATCTGATTTGGATACAGTATGTTATGGTTGGCAGTTTCCTTCCCAGTACTGCTGCTATTGTCTTCAGTGTGTACAGTGCAAGCTAATACATCATAGCACCAATAAAAAGATTCTGTTTGACTGCTTACGTGTTGAAGTGTTTTCACATTGGTGCTACATTCAGTTTTCACACTGCTTTCTGTCAGTCACTAGGCACCAAAAGCATAAAACAAATGTCTGTTGTTGCCTTAGAAACTTCATTTTCTTGGCAAGTTTACTTCACGCTAGATTTGACATTTGAGTGCAGAACACATCAACTCATGAGTAAATGTAAAATGTACTGTGGCCTGCATAGTAGCATGATTGTATGGCAGTAGAGAGTGCCATATAACTCTAAAAGACGCTGGTATTGGAACCTACTCTATATGGAGACAAGGATGACAACTACTATGTCTTTAATTAATATTTTCATGTAAGCTCCTAGCAACACTTTTAATGAGTATAATTATGGACAGCTTCTAGAAAGCTAAACAGGCAGGGGTGAGTCTAGAGAAATCATTGACTGCAAACGGCCCCGCACTATTATTAAAGGGGCGCTGCACTCCCTTAAAGTCGGGGTACCTGGGGGGGACAGATTTAAAACATGAAGGGTTAGAAATGCGTGCAGCAGAGGCTGAGATATACTGGTTTTCCATTCCTAGTATGAGTCAACCAAAGTTTTTGATCCTACACTTCCTATAATTCAAATCAATAGCATACCCATGTAAATAAACCTCCATTTTGTTACACAGGCTTTTTGTTAATCATTTGTCAGTGGGAAACTATCCCCAAAGTTTACTGCGCGAGTTTGCCCCACTAATATCAACAAAGACCTTTATTATTTTAGTTTAGATTGTGCTAACATGGTGCATATTGTAAAATAAAGTTGTGTTCATTCCGGCCATGATATCCATGACTAGTAAATTGACTTTGTCCTATAAAAACATGGAGTTCTCCTATAATGAAGAAAGAAAATCTAGCCAATAAGAAACGCCCTTATTTGAAGTGGAAGCACTATTGCATCTTCCAGTAACAAACCAACCAGTGTAGTTACTGAAAATGTCAACTTCTGTGATTCTTTTAAGTGTAATGATTTCTCCCCACCTGTGCCCTCATTCAAAATGTTCTTCACATGCGACACAACAGGAAACCACCAAACACTGTACATACAATTGTACACTACACATGAACGTGAACGTGTTCAGAGGTAATGAAGGAATAGACAGCCCAAGGGAGACCAAAATAGAAATAGTTTCTATTACTCATAGAATAATTACTCATTGCATAGTCTCATTGAAGCTATGGGGTTCACACACTCTCCAACTGTGAACTTAACGTTAGCATGTAAAGAAGTCAACTTTGGAGTTATTGAGAGTCGCATATCTCTCTTTCTGGTAGAGGCTAATCCTCCCTACACTTCCAGTCCCTGTACCAAGCTAGCATGTTTGCTAGCAGTCTGTCAACTGAATGCAGAGACCAAAATATCAATCCCCCAGCAAACTCCTGATAGGACAGCGAACAAGCCGACCCCCAAATTGTCAAAGTAATGACAAGTGTTAGTGGGATTAGTAACTGCAACGTAATTACTTTATTTCAAATTGAAATACCTTGCACTGCTTGTTGAAAAAGGTCACATTACTGTAACTTACTGCTCAACACTGTGCAGTGTTACCGACAGCATGTTTATCCTGTCCAAGGTAGGCTGTATTATTTTCATCCATGTAGCTGTAAGAACAGCCCTGTGATTGACTGGCGACCAGTCCAGGGTGCACCCCGCCTCTTGCCCAATGTCAGCTGGGATAGGCTCCAGCCCCCACCGCGACCCTCTGAGGATAAGCGGTATAGATAATGGATGAATGGATGGATGGATAGCTGTAAGAACCAAAGAAGAATCAGGTCTTTCCAGTGGGACTGTTGGCTGGGAAACACCATTGACAACCTCAGATCATCAGATCCAAAGCCAAAATTGGCCCTTTGAAATTCTGTTTGAATCCAGGTAGGAAATTATCTAGTCTCTTTTTGCTTTTATAATGGCTTTTTAAATCTGTGAAGATGTCCTGTAGGACTATGTGGCCATAAAACATTTTGATCTGACAGGGACATATTCAGAGTTAAGTTCTTGGAAATTCTTTTCTGAGCCTGAACATCATATTAATCTCTCTCAAAAAGTCTGGCAATCTTGGAGGACACATTTACTGCTGATCACATATTGTACAGCACATAATACATTGGTGTCTCTGCAGAGGTCAAGCACTTTATTTAGTATTCTTACAATTTCTGCAGGACAAATTTAATTCAAACTTTTAATTTTTGATGTAACCTTTAGTCTGTTCTTGTTATAGTTTATGAGTAAGAACAGCCATAGTCATAGGCTTCGGAAAATTGGAACTCAATGTCCTCAGATTGTAAAATAGGTCTCTTTCAGCTTCTGAAGGATAAAATCTTTGCGCACTCCAGTGACTGCTGTAGCTGTGTCCACTGTGCCTTTTTGATGGTATAAACACACAGCATTCCATTTCTCTCCAATAATGCACATTTCCCCACCTACTGTTCCCAAAAACATGCTGTTTCTGCCATGAACATCAGGAACATAATTCAAAAGAGAGAAAAAAACAGCACGGAAGGTTATGAATAAATAAAAGACACTGCTTGCTGTCTGTCCCCCTGCTGACTTCTGGGTATTGTTGAAGCAAACGGTTCATTCGCTGAGTGACACAGTGGTGTCATGTTTGCATACTAAACACAAAATGTGATGGAGAACGTGCTTTCTAAGCTGTTCAGACACACTGAATCTTAGGCTGGAGACACACTAACTATCATCCTGACTCACAGCAGATTGATCTTTTCTAAAAAATTAAGAATTGAAGTCAAGACTAAAATGTTTGACAAATTCAATCTGAACAGACAATATTAGGTATGTTAAATGTTTTCGACTTAAAATTCTGATGTGCCATTGTAAGCTCAGTCCACAGTGTGTGATACAGAAATGTTCCAATTACGATTTTCAACTGCAAACACAAACCTATCTCCCACAAAACGTGTTTATATACTATGCTTCATTTACAAGATAATCTGGTGTTTCATCATCTACACAATCACTCATATGTTTAATATTTAAAATGAAACAATCCCGTCGTCATATTTGTTTGTTGTCTCCTATCACTTATAGTAACACTCTAGATGTAATGATCTTTGGTTTAGGGACCTTGAAAGTGCTTGAAAAGTGCTTGAAATTTACTCTTAAAAAGCTGTACAAACCCTGGAATTGGTGCCTGGATTACGTTCACTGGCAGCATTGTAATGTTCTTAAGTTGTGTTCAGAATGAAAAAAGGCAAAGTCAGTGAAAATGTTAATATAATAACACAAGTAATGACCAAACAAAAAAAACAAAAACATAACCCAGGTGGTAAAAGACGTGAATTTCCTTTAAAAAGCACTCCAGTGTGACCGGAGACGAAGATGCAACGGCACAGGAGTGGAAAAATAAATGCCAGTCATGCTCTCTGACCTCTCAAAGCATTTGAGAAATCAAATAGTCTGTTGTTTTTGAGACATGACAGCGGCACCAAAAACACCTGAGCTCAGCAAATGGGTTCACGGCCCCTTCCTTGCCCTCTCTCGTCCTTCCTCCCCTCCTCCTACTCATCTCTCCATCATCTACCCTTCTTGACCTCCACTCGCTGCAGCCTCTATTTAACTGTCCTCTTCTTTCGTGCCGGACTCCTCTTCTCTTCCACCTTCATCAATCCGCCCCGTCTCCTTCTCTCCTTCTCTCCATGCCTTTGTCTCTCCTCCTATCTCCTTTTCATCTTCCTTTTTACGCTCTTCTTGCCTCCTCTTCCTCAGCCTCCCAACCTTTCCTTTCAGAGACACTTTTCATTATTCTCTCTCAGTCTGTCCGTTATACCACCCACACACACACACACACACACACACACACACACACACTGTCCTCTTGTTTCCCGTCAGCCCAAGCCCCATTTGACCTTAGTAAATGCAGCCATAGAACGCCTATTGATTTATGCATACAGATGTAGTGTGTGTGTGTGTGTGTGTGTGTGTGATGCCTTGTTCACCCTTCTCAATGTCACATGCTCGTTAGCTTCCCAAGTCCCTTTCAGAGCGTGTGAGTGTGTGTATTAGTCAGAAAAGGCAAGAGTGAGTATTATGTGCATGCTGCTTGTTTGTGTGTGTGCATATGTGTGTGTGTGTGTGTGTGTGTGTGTGTGTGTTCACTTGCCAAGCCTTGGGTGATTGAGATGGAGAGGGTGTTGCAGGGTTGCCCGTCTGCATGCACAATGATCCGGACCCCAATATAGTTTGACGGATCGTTCCTGCGCCCAACCAGGGCACAGCGATAAGGACGGGGCAGGGCTGCGATTGGTAGATAAAATAGATGGATTAACCCACAGGGCCTCATGCTCTCTCTGACTCTCTCATTCCCATGCTGAATAATGTAGCTGTTTGTTTGATGAAGAAGAAGTGAGGGGATGAGACAGAGAGAAATGTTGGATGGAAAGTATGGTGCAGTCTGGGAAATGAAAGGAAATTATGAGTGGGGGGGGGGCAGGAAATCCAATCTGTGTAAAGGAAAAGGGAAAAGACAGATCAAATGAGAGGAGAGGAAAGAGAAGACAGAAAAAGAAATGTGCAACATGAGAAATTAAGTGTAAGAAACAAAGTGCAAGGAGGACATGAGAGGGAAAAAATCAATATGTGTCAGACTATGCAAAAGTCAGGAAAACCTAAGAGAAAAGAGAAGAAGAAACCCAAGGAGAAAAGGGTGAAATGAGAAAAAGAGAAAGCAATCCGCAATATTGTGACAGAAACAGTGAGAAACAGCAGTGAGAGAAGGTGTTGAAGGTATTAGAGGGGAAAGAATGAATGAGAAAGGATGTGAATGAGGTGAGAGGAGTGTGAGAGATCCCTGATTTGCTGTCGTGCAAGCTTGCCATGCTGCCGTGCAGAACTTTTGCTGTTTAATCCAAAGCACATTTGAAGTGGATGCTTATAGATTTGCAGAACTGGAGGTCAAGAGGGAATTGAATCCCCCAGTTTTGCTGTTGGTCTAAGAACAGGGAACAGTGAGCATAAGTAAAAAAAACAAAAAAAAACATGAACATTCATTTGATTTTATTGAAGTTTATTGGTCACTTTTAAAGCAGTGTCTGGTAAGTCTGGTGCCAAGATACACTAAAGATTATAAAACCATATGAGCCAGATCATAGAGGTCTTCAAGCAGGTTCCTATAGAAGAATTCGAGTTGTAGGCGAAAGTTAACAAGCCGCCATTACTGCGGAGGCACCTCACATGTAAACCTGCATATAACACTGTAATGTTAAGGATTTCATTTTTCGCTTTTGCCAAGAAAACGGTCTAGGAGATCCTGTAGAACCTGTTATATGTTGAAAATATGGTCTTCAAATGCTGTTGAAATAAAGGTTATAATGTAAAACAGTGAAGGTTTTCAACAAAATTTAGTCCTGTACACATAAACGTCTCTTTTCACCTGCAAATCACCAAAACCACGCTGACTGGGCTGTGCTGTTATCAGCTGATTCAACAATAAACTTTAATTATGGGGGAACAAAAACCCCTAACCCTAACCCCCTGTATAACTTGTGTCCGACCTCCAGATTTGCTTATGTATATGAATCAAGAAACTGCTCAAGAAAGAGCAATCCATGATTTTTTTTTTTGCACTGTAAAAAACTGAAATACATAATTTATTAAAAATCTAAAACATATGAAAGTGGAAAACTGGAATTCTCTTTGTTGCTGCCAGATAACATAAATATGCACAAATATGGGTTTAAATGGATATGGAGATGAATTTAAATGAAAATGACTTCATGGAACAGTGTTGGAGGACTTCCACCCCACCCTCTTGTGTTCTTGTTGTGTCCACCCCCATACATGCTGACATCTTTATAATGGCACTGATTGGCCCAAGGAGATTGTTACAAATGCCAGTGACGTATTGCGATGCTGTGATTGGCCCAAGGAGGTGATATTTTGTTTCTTGTCTGAGGCTACAAAATGTTACTTTTCACCTTTTGTCAATGGAGTGTATTGTGAGGCCCAGCTGGTCTCAGTCCTGCTTGTCACTCATTTGGATGAGCTGTCTAAACTGAAACTATGTCTAGCCTACAGCTGAGGTAACCCACATCTGCAAAGCCTCTGCGTGCTTTGAAGGAACAGACGGTCAGCCTGCAATGACAGAAATCAACACTGATGCTCGAAATATGTTTGAACTGGACGTGTCTGCTGTGTACATGTATTGTCTTTTATTACTGTTTTTATACGCTGCTGTTGCTGTGACCTCCCTGCCATGTGGCTGCTAGCCAGTTAACGGTTAATGCCCTGAAGCCAAAAAGCTGATTTTTGGCAAAAATGAGGATTAAGGCCAAACAGTTACAGTCATACTCACACTAAAAATGCAGGATATAATGTGCTTATTTAGTGATTTAATTGTGAAAACAATGTACATGACAACTTTATTTAGCATCCAAAATGGGTGAGTAATGTTTCTTTTACTCTTGTTTTCTTGTTTCCTAGCATAATTGTTTTTGGATTGTGGGTTAAAAAGGTTACAGAATCCCAGCTTCATATGGGAGCCTGTTAATAGCTTTAGCCAAATCTGGCTTTGTAGGAAATGTGACTGGACCATCATCAGCTCATCCAGCTCGGGACAAACACTGGCGATGGCGTCTGTAAACCAGCCAGGCCACAGTGAGGCCAGGCTAACTAGGTCATGGGCCGAGCGCTGGTGGATCCCCATGAGAAAAGAGCAGGGGTGCGTTTTGACAAGTCTGGGTCTCATGGTGAGAGCTCTGCCTACATTTCCTCTGATTCGGTCCAGGGATGAAAATGCAGCATGCTTGAAACTTCGAGTGTGTAAGCCCACAGTGGGAAAAGATAGTGTGTATGTGTGTGTTTAATGTAATTTGCATAGCTGCTTATCAGCTGTTGATAGAAACGTTGACCATATTGGGGACTGGATGAGTGCCTTTCTGGTTCAGGGACACTCTCTGTAACCAATCTGCCTTTCTAAGCCGTAGTAAGCCGCGCTAAGCCAGTTTGAAAGTTGCTGCCGGTCTGCTGTATGCCTAGAGCATCGGGTGACGTGTGTGTGTGTGTGTGTGTGTGTGCGCGCGCCTGTGTGCCATAATGCCCAGAGGAGGTTGTTGGGCTGTAGATAGGCCACATACAATGTTCCCATTTGAGATAGAGAGAGACAGGGAGGGAGAGATGAAGAGAAACAGACAGAACTGGAGAGAGGAAGTGAGTATTTTTGGGTCATGTGGGTTGCCCTATTTAGCGGTTTTTGCCGACATCTCAAAGGCACACCACACACACACACACACACACACACACACACACACACGTAAATACACACACTCTGGCACCCAGTCACACACCAACAATCCATTTTGCTGAGCAACATCAAAAAAGGTCTGTTTGCTTGAGCAGCTTTTCAATAAACACGTCATCAATAAATCATGCTGTTTTGTTTCTGCTGCTTCCTCGATTATTCTGCAGGAACAAGAAGGAGATCACAGCGCCGCAGCACGTGTTGAAAAGCACCTTTCAATGAGTTAACCCTTAAATCCGTAACTATGTGTCCACCAATCTATCGTACTTCAGGCGTCTTGACAGATTTTACTACAGTGGTGTGGAAATTTGCATTCATACTAAATGTAAGGATAGCATCCTGCAGAAATCCTATTATCTCCAAAAAGGATCCAGAACTATATGTCAATTACAGTAAAAGAAGAAAGTTTTTAGGGTAAAATGAACAAGATTTTCAAGCTATAAATGTTGAAAAAGTTGGGAAAAGTGAAGTAGCGTTTGTCCCTGTATGAACACCTCTATTCAACTCTAAATGATATGCTAAAGATCTCTTTCTAGGAATGTGAATATCCACGTTCAGCAGAACAGTGTGTGCGGTCTGAATCTCAATACCAAAATTAGCATTTCCAATTCTTTGCTTGTCCCCTTGTAAGTCAAAGACCTCTCCTCAGCTGCCACCTCGCCGACTACAGCAAGCAATGTTGTTGTACATTAAAGTAACAAGGTTGAGAAACAATTTGAGCAAATGTGAAGGCAAGTACATCATAATTGCAGTATAACAACATTCTTGTATCCATATAAAAGAGCCCAACCTAATTACAGCACTTTGACATTATAATTTAGGTCTGGGTATCATTTGAAATTTTCAATAATGGTGCCAGTATAATGCCTAAGTGTATAATACCCATACCAAAACAATACTTTTTGTATACCTCACATTGAGAAATATGAAAATGTTTTTCTACAAAGCCTGTATTTCTTTGTCTATTTGACAAAGAAAGACTTGAATTTAGCAATAATGCACTGAAGAAGATGGCCCAACACAAAGCAGACACTCACAGACTTTGCCAAATAAACTTCAGTCAAAAATCTGCAAAATCTATCTGTAGAACCTAAAATATTCTACATTTTAAGAGTTCAGCCACAACATGTGGCCTTCCTCACGTGACAATAGGTCACGTTATACCAAAACTGGTCGTGAGCTGACCTGACCTGGAGTTAGTGGACGGCCAGCTGTTGGATATGGCCAAAGCTCCCCAAAATGACAGTAAGTGACGCATTAGTTCATAAAATTTTGGCCACCAACATGTGGACCCAAGGTAAAGACTGAATCCCCACTTAGGAAATATCATTGTAATATTGCTTATTACAACCATCCAAATGGCCTTTGGTCATTTTGTTGAATAATTCCCTTATCCTTTACTCTCCCCCTCCATCCCCGAGCTAACTATGTTCCAGAGGGACACCAAAATAAGAGACCAAATTACCAAGATGAGGACCTCAAAGACCATGGGACACTTAGAACAGATCCACGACAGAGTCAGAAATCCTCAGCTGAACCAGCACATATGGGTGAGTGTGAGCTTGGAAAGTGTTGGTATTAGTTATGAACAAAGGTACAGTATGTGTGTATCAGCACTTTCTACACCAACATTATTTCATTGACTATTGTCGCAATATTTCATGTAAATTTAAATATTAATACTTACCCCAACACAAAGAAAGAGAGTCACTCTAATGCATGGTTACAGCCAGGAACATTTCATTCCCCTGAAGCAGCCATTGTGAGATGGTCACATTTACAACAGCAGTTCTCAGTCATGACCCATCAAGGCTGAAGATTCTGCAGATTTCGACTCCACTTGAATGCTGTAGCAGCTCATTTCACTATCTAACTCCTCCACATTTGTTGGGGTTATGTTAATCAGTGGAACCAGCTGCTGTAGTTCTTGGCTGGAATGAAAACCAGCAGACGCTCAGGCCTCCATGGGACGTGTTTGAAAAGCATTAATATGCAGTATTCAGGGCGCTGGGATGCTTTTGAGTAAAAAAGAGAGGGAGCAGTAGTTTGTGTCAAAAACAAAGAGCAGAGTGATTGCATTCCACTACCATTGATGGTTATGGCTAATGTAGTCCCCAAGGAGTACTGAACAGTTGCAAATAAATGTCAGCCATCTGTGTGAGTGTAGAGCTTCCTGTTTGGCGCCACTCAGTCACACCTGCCTCTACATGGATGTGGATTTAGTCTGGATGTCAGTGGCTTTGGGTCTTCAATCTGAATGGATCAGGACAGTAAGTTGACTTTCACTACATCTACAATTTAAAGGTGAAGCAGAATCTGTTGCTACCATCAACAGCAGTAACTAGATGAGTATAAATGAGCATCACTTTGCCACCTGTTGCAAACTCCACAACAAAATGCTTGCCTGCATCTGTTGTGGGGCCCCCGCAGAGGCCCTCTGATCACAACACAGTATGCTTCCAACCTGCTTATGAGAGCACACTGAGCTGGGAAGAGGCACTAAAGCATTAAAGTCTGGACTATTCTCTTGTCCCATGGGGCTGTTTTGACTGCTTAGGTTTAGATTATTGATAGTGTGTGCAGCTGTGTGTCTCATTGTAAAGATCCTGTGATACCAGTTAGATAGGTTACACTAGTATTGGTCTCTGAAATAAAAAGGGACCATGAACTGCATGTCGAGTTCGGGTCCAGCCAGGAACCACTGTTGCATGTCATTCTCTCTGCTCTCATTTCCTGTCATCTTTCTACTCCCATCTTGCTAATAAAAGGTATTTAAAAAGGCAAAATTGCTTCCAACAAAGGTTTTGTTCAACATATCAAAATAGGTGAGAATTAAAATAAAAAAGTCTGAAAGAATATCGATTCAGCTTTTTATCAATCTCGGTACCCTAGAGGTTAGCTTTTTATTAGCTGTTTTAAAATGTGTCTGCAAATTGTCATCAGATGATAGCCCATGGTTTCCGAGATTTCTGTAAACAATGACCAGCGCACGGAATAGGAAGTCTTGACCCGGATATCCGCTAACTACACTGGAAGCCCCAAAACATTGGCCGTTGCCCCCAGAGGCTAAATCATCATCAGACGACAGTCAATGGGTTCTGAGATTCCGAGAACTGATGAGAGTCATATTGTTAGGAAAACAGAGGATATCATTTTTTTTTTTTTTTCGCAATATGATCAGCTGACCGATGAGTAAAAAGAAAGTTTGGTGCACTGTTAGGTACTGTTGTGACACATAGAAGCGTTTTCTGATCTGACACCTCTATCAGACAACATCATTTGTCTGTGCCTTCTAGATTTTTTTTCTTTTTTTGTGGTAGCTGCATCAAAATACTATACACATGGACAGAATTCTAATTCTGCCAACCTAAAGTCATTTCTAAAGTTAAGCCTTTGTCCAGTTGTGACCTTGAAATGGTCTTTTTTATTTTTTGCATGTTTTCTCATCGCTGAAGACAAATGGGATTGCTGTTGGAGTCCCAGCCACACCTGGGAATGTCAGGCTGGCTGACTCTGTGTCCTCCATCAAACCACTTCTCAACATAAACTTTAATAGAAATATAGATATTTAAAAATGATATAATCAAATGTTTTTTTGTAATGTGGTAAGAGACTCTTGCCATGATGGCTATTAAGGTTCAGGTGGTCCACATGGCTTAAAGAATTTGTTGCATTTGTGGGCTTAGTTTTCACTTCTATCTGTTTTGGATGTACTGTACTCTGGGATTAAGCGATCAACCAGCCACTTCTTCCTATATGCAAAGTGGTCAGGATTGTAAAAGGGTCATGCAGACTCAAAATGCAAATGCATGCAAATAAATTGCAGCAACTTCTTAAAGCTGCTCCGGCTGGGTTACGTGCATGGGTCGGACTCGGCTAATGGACAGTTTCGGAAACTTATTTCAGGGGTGTCACTGGAAGGTTTAAGAGATTCAGGACTTTTGTCTCATCTTACATTGACATATGCCACTGCTGCACATAAACCCATTCTGCTTTGGACAGTGTGATTTTACCCCTAATTTGCTTTGCTCTCAAGTTTTGATGTATATTTTCATTTGTTTGCACACTGGCTGCAACCAGAATTTTCCCCCGTCTGGTCAATAAGATAATATGAATATGATTCTAGTAGAAAAGCCCACAGCTTAAAAATATGCCCACCACAATAACATCATCAGCTAACACAGCCACTACAAAACACACACTGACACATGCTGAGGACAAGCTCTGCACCTCCCCTGCTGCATGTTATGCACAAACAAGTCATGTCAGTTTTCCGGTCACAGGCTTTCTCCATTGCCAAACATCTGAATGGATGCTGATCCATAAATATTTAATTGGCCCCTCGTCCCCCCTGAGAGGAGACTCCAATCCCTCAATATCTGACTAACAAAACTGAGGGAAGAGGAGGAGTAAACTCAGAATGGAGGAAGAGAGAAAAAGAATTGGCAGGAATAAACATGATTTTTGTGTGCATGCGACACCACCAAAAGTGGAGTGTGTGTTCTTCCGAATGGGTGGATGCACCATCACAGCACAGCGTGACAGTGATGTTCCATTGATGTTCGCAGCAGGAAGGAAGAGAGCATGGAGGGGGAGTGACGGAAGGAAAGGCTGAAGGAGAACAGAGGAGGGAACAAGGAGGAAAGAGGGAGGGACGCCACAGAGTGACACGTGTAGAACAATACAATGGCATCCACTTTAAAAGGAGACATATAGACTGTTAGTGGGAGAGTGCATGATGATAAGCGTGGTGGGTGGATGAGGAAGGCAACGAAGGAAACTGGAGGTGGGAGGTGGATGAGAAGGGAGATAGAACATTTTTATTCGCAGCTCATTTTGTTTATAATTTTATTTAAATAAAAGTGATTAAAGATAATAACCAAAAAAAGAAGAGAAAAATGGTAATATATGATAGTGATTTGACAGTGATTTGTCCCTGCCCGGATTACCATACAGTGGTAGCCTTTAAAAGTATCCAATTTTTCCACTATGTTTGGTTGCAGCTCCCCTGCGGGGTTGTACATGAAATAAACTATATTGTGAATTCAACTGCATTAAAACACAGTATAGGTGATCACAGAGAGCAGGAGATCGCAGAGGTCTAACGGGCTAATACCGGCTGTGTAGCACTGCAGCACAGCAACTTGGATGACATTTTAGCCGTGATTTAACACTAGGTTATTTCTTCCTTGCCAGAGTTTACCATGAAAGGGCATAGCGCACACTGTCTCCCTCTCTTCAACCCTTTGACGGTAACGGTAATTGAAGTGTGTTGATATTTAACAGTACACTGTTTGCCACACCTGCCTGGAAACTGTCCCCTCATAGTCTACTATACAAAAAACTAGAAAACTATACAAGGTTAATCAGAGGTGTGATCAAGGCAGAGGAAGAATTGGGGAGATACGGAGAGAAAAAAAGGGATATGGACTGAGGGATAGGGGGAATAAGAGTGCCAGAGAAGGAAGGGAGGGAAATAAAGACATGAAGGGGAGGAAGAGCAGAGAGGGGACAAAAGAGAGGGAAGAAAACTGAGTAAGACAGAGATTAACTGTGTTCTGACCTCTAGCAACAGCATCACTGGGCTGCTGTCTGTCTGATTAGAGCTGCTGCATACTGACTGTAGCACCAAGGATGCCACAGTGATAGACGGAACTTAGGAGTATTAATTAATCTATGACCTTTATTGACCTCTATTGGGATATGGTAAGAATTGCAACAATGTTAGTAGAAAAATAGTTCCAATGTAAATCTGCCACCCGACTGCTCTCCTCCACCTCTTCTGTCCACTATAAGTATCTAAGGTACTCAGATGAGTTGGGCGGTTAAGTGTCGACGTATGCAACTACAGTATGTTCTGGCATCAGTTCTGGGCCATATATGGCTACCACTTTTGCATAGTTTATTGCAGTGTAAATGGGGAATATTGGGGTTAGAGTTAAATCCAGTTAGGAGAACCCGGGGCAGCTTTGGGCCAGTGTTGGTATCCAGAATTGGACCAGTATACCTGCCAGCAGGGGTGGGGCCAGAGGGGTGGCCCAGGGTGACACGGGAACCTCCTAGAATCTGGCAACCCCTGGCACCATCCCTACCAGAGTCAGAAGTAGTAGCAGGTTGGCTTGTTAGTATCATAGATGGATTACTAAACAGGTCTACTAGGCACAGGCCCAGTGGCCCCTGGACCAGAGCCACTGTATGAAGGATCTTTTCTTGTTGGAAAGACAATCAAACGACCACAAAGAGATACAAAATGACAACACATTTTTACTCATTTTACAAATGGGGTACATTTGTAAAATGAGTAAAAATGTGTTGTTTCTATAAAACTGTGCCCCATTCAAAAATGTCTAAATCCGCCCCTGATTCTTGCATCTCATTAGTCCGGCATAAACAGAGCCATGCAAGCCAGATTAAGACCTCTGTTAGGTCAAGCCATTATATTAACAAAATGGGTGGTGTTAGAGTGATGACTACTCACAAGGCTATTTGACAAACTACTGTACTTGCTGAGCTAACCGCTAACATGCTAGCCTGTAACTGATCCAAACTATAGAAAGTCAGATTTTCACCATAAAAGAGACTGTATGATAAATAGTATTTGCCGCTGCTGGCTTTCATATGGTCCGAATTAAGTCTTTGCTACACAGTCATTCATCCAAGATTGATGATGTGACTAAGTTTTTAAAAGTGCCTGAACCAAGTTATCCTCGTTGAAAGCTTTTCTTGGGCCATCATTAAAATGAATGCTGCCTCCGCAGTGACTGGCTGCTTAACTTGTCTGTGTTGTGAATTCATGGCGAGAGCTGGAATATGAGGTGCCAGAGGTGCTGAGAGAAGAAAGCGATAAATAAGAGATATGTACCGACAGAAGAGACAGACAGAGTATGAGAAAATTAGTTTGAAGTGTAAGTAGGCAAGTGCTTTTGACAGATCATTGTAGTCTAAACATCTTCACTGGAGCAGTTCATTCCTCCTCCTCCTGCCTTCTCTTTGTTAAGGCTTCATGTCAGCTCCTTTTCTTCACTGTCTCTTAATTCCTAGATACACTATATGACAGCCCATTCCTCTCATATCACATAGAATCAACAGAAGTATAGTTTTTCTACAACAATATTCCAAACGTCTCTCTCTGTTTGTACACAACAACCCGACCAAAGTCTATGCCCTCCTGTTGCTTTGTTATGATGATGAGCTATCGTTCTTCACTAACGCAGCAGTTCTAATTTAAATCAGTTCAGTCGTATCCTGGTGCACAGGTTTAATAATCTCTTGCAGTTATTCTGTCTTCATACACTATATGGCCAAAAGTAGATGGACACACAAGTCCATGGATCTTAATGCTACCGCATACAATTTCTTTTTGTTTTGTTTCTTTTTGTTTATTTCTGGTTCTTGCTACTTGCTAACATTCAAGAAAATGGTGTAGTTTTGATATTGGAAGTGTGCATGCACGTGATTAGGACCATGGCATCAAAATCTCACTCCAGCCAGGTTCCCAAAGTTGGCAACCCTGGGAATGGGTGGTGCTAGCAGCTTGGTGATGTAGTGACCACGCACTGGGCCAGAAACATGCTAGCCAGTCACAATAGCTCTTGTAGCTAGCTTTCTTACCAACTGTCTAAGCGATAGTTAGCTTGTTTGCTAACCAGAAAGTTAAGAAGTTTAGTGTATTTGCAAACTGTTCCTCTTTTGTGGAGCAGTTCAAACTCCAGCAGAGCAAATGTATATTTGTTAAAAATAAAATTGTTAAAAAAAAAAGCATAATCCAACACAGCTAATGGGCTATGATAGCTTCCTCTCTCCAACTATCCGTTTGCTTAAGGGTCAGCACTGTCAAGACTGCAATGGGTCAGTGGAACAAATCTGCATGTTCATCCCAGTTGAACTTGATGTCTGATCTTGACAGATCTGCTGACTGTGGCAATTCCATTTAAATCGTTTGCTTTTCCCCTGAAATGTTCGCTGTCTGCTCGCGTGGCTGAACGGCAGCAAATCTCTGTAGCCAGGTTTCAGAATGTTGTGGGAAGTCATCCCAGGAGGGCATGGCTTTGGACTGAGATGTTTTAACAATCATCCTCATATATTTTGTTTGTGTGTCCACATACTTTTGGCTACATAGCACATGATCATGGGCAGAATCACTTCGCTTTTGTCTTGAGCCTTAAAAGATAAATCCTAAAATGTGTTACTGATTATTAATTGTTATTTTAATATTTATCCATATATTTAAATTTTTGTTATCTTTGTTTATTTCTTATTCAGGATGAGGATGCACGATACATGTCACTCATACTGTAATTTGGCTTCTGCTGTACTGGCGGGTTTAATTAAGCAATAGTGTAAAATCAATACCATTAATCTGTGTCTATGGCTGCCTTTGTGGCAGTGCTCTTTATACTGAATGCATTTATCATTGAGCCAACAGACTTTATGTGTGTCCTGAAAGACGAGTGTTGACATTAGTGACACAGGTGCAAGTTGTTTTATTACCAATTGTACATTTTTGCTGCAGTTGTGGGAAAAAAATCTGTAGTTTTTTGTATATGTGTGGCTTTTGTGTGAAAACAGCGACTAGTTGCCCCCCTCTGTCTGATACAATGTAAGCTGAGGTTGTTTCCTCCCTCCCTGTCTTATCTGGTTTTGGAACGGGTCTCTTGGGATGGAGATTAAGATGGACAGAAATTAAAGAGGTGCCGCTGAATAAAATCCATGTTGAGGTCTCCTCTATAATATGCTTTCATAGAGTGTACAGTTCCCTCATTGCATGGGCGATAGGATTTTATTTTATTTTGATTTGTTTTTATCCAACAAATCACAGCCAACTTTTGTAGAAAATTGGAGATTTGCTGTCCTTTGGGCTATACATAGGTGCATATGGTGTTTGACAGTTGGGATTTGTCCTGTTCCAAACAAATGTGCAGTGTGTTTTGATGGGAATGAGAATAATACACTGCACTAACTATAAGGAATATGTCCCAAAACACAGTGATTTATTGGTATTTATTGGTAAAACAACACACAAAAAAAGAGGGCTAGCTTGACAAAAAATTATAAGATACATAAGATAACATAACATATGTTATACACAACATAAGATCCCCATATCTGAGAGCCCTTAGCAAATAGATGTGACACAAATAACACATAATTCGTACAGTTTTTCACGTGAAAATGCTGTTGTGTGTGTGCAAGGAGCTGTGATGGCATTCAGAAGCAGCAACCAGAAGCTCGCCCGCTCGAGGAAACATTCTTCTCACGAGTCAAGTTGTAAGACTGAGGAGGGAAGAGCAGAGAGCGCTTGTTGCCTCCACTCTTAAGTGAGTGATAAGTCACTAACAACACTTGCACTACCTCGTGTGATTAGCTGTCTAAACTCATAAATTGCCACAGATGTGTTGACAGGCAGTAATGGGCCCACAGGTTGTGACAAATACAAGGTGGATGCTCAGCTGCTAGGTCAGGCTACACTTTCTAACCCAAGAACTTAAAAACTGCCCAGAACCTAAATCACCACAGACACATAGCAGATCTCTTACATAGTCAGATGTCAGTGTGATCATATATGTTGTTTCGTTTACACTGCAAATTACATGGTGGATGGAATTATTTTGTTCATTTTTGAGTGATTGTGTTAGGTACAACAGGCTCTGATTGCATCTGTATGGTGGTCTGCAGCTGCAAATCACATTTCTTTTGCTTTTACGTGATACCATCAAAGTGGCATCAGGTCTTACCATTGGCCGTTAGCAATGAATAGAACACTTTTCTCTACAATTCATGATCCCTGTGGTGGCTAGGAAGCTTTGATTGTTTTTGCTGATTAATTTAACTTCACTTTAACTGCCCATTTTGCACATCCTAGACAGAACTTTTATTCATAGGATCATCATATTAGTAGGACTGAGCTGATTAACTTGATTACCTATGCAAACCAGTCAGGCGTTCATTTTTTAAAGTCCCCCTCCTCTCAAAATGTGTCTTGAATGTTTGGGCTTCTCTATGCAGGATGATGTATGTAGATGGGTACTTTATTGATCCCGAGGGAAATTTAGGCATCCAAGCAACCATCTGGCGCGTCAGGTTAGAACTTTACCCGTAACCAAGTACTTGTAGATGCCTAAATATAACCATGCATGAACCTTGCATGAATGAGTCTTGAGGTTTGGAAGGCACTGATGCATGACCTATTTTATTGTTTAGGCATGAGAACGTTACAATGAAAATGGTCACGCAGACTTTCTAAGTGCGCTATTAAAAGTTGCAGGATCCAGCTGAATCCACTCCCAGTGACTTGTTTTGTGGCTCTAGACTAGACTTCAACACTGCCCTTCATTTGTTGGTGTAGAGACAGCAGCTTTTAGCATGACACTTTACCATATTTTAATATTAAGTCCCACGCTGTAGTACACTGTTTTGTTCTGCTGACAAGTTGGACTCAAGTGCCTCTTGAAGATTATTGCAAAACCACTCTGTTTCAAATTGCATTGCCAAGTGCTCCGAGATTATTAACAAATCTGTGCTACTTTTTGCAGGTCACTGTGGAGTAGCAGTAACAGTTGGCTCAGAGCCACAGTGTATGAATATATTAATGATGATGCATGGAAAGCTTGTACCCTCAGATTCTTTTCACTTGAATAGAAAGTTTACATAGCCTTCAATGTGCTGAGTAAGTTCTGTAATCCTCAGACTTATTACAAACCCACTTAAAATTTTAAAGGGTAGGGGGAAAATAATCAATTGGCAAAACAAGAGCTTAGTTTTCAGCTGCTGAAAAGCTTACATTTTGGAAAGTCCATGGTGGCATCTTAAAAGCAGCATTATTGAAAACAAAATGCATGATTCCTGCCTGGCTAAGTGAATGAGTGACTGATTAAGTGACATGTCACTGAGTTAGGTCCAAGAAATCCTGCTGCTATGAGTGACATCTTGACAGCTCAGTAAATGAAATCCAGCATTTTACTGCCAGCAAGCCACTCAGGCAATGCTCTGCCTTTTCTCTAGGATTTGCATGGAGAGTGCAGAATATCATACAGAGACACACAGGCAAACACACGCTTCATCAGAGGCGATTGGACGAGACACGTTAACAGGAGGAGTCCCCTCCTGTTCAACACACACACACAAATACACACATATACTGTACACATACTGTATAATATTTCTCCTTGCTCTAGAAAGCAGCGCAGCGTGGCCTGGTTATGTTATTACCTTAGCAACAAGCTGCCTTATATCCTAGCTGAGCTAAGCTGTGTGTGTTGATGTGTGTGTGTGTGTGAGTGTGTGTGTGTGTGAGAGAAAGAGATAAACAGAAGCAGAGAAAGAGAAAGAAAACCACAAATTGCTTTTTTGTGCAGCAGATCCCAATTCATGTGTTTAATAAAAAACAAAAACATTACAGATTCCAGCTTTATATATTTGAGAGTGTGGAAAAATGTACAATATACTGTAAGTTCAATACATGGATTGAGACCTGAAGGTTGTTATATTTGCATTTTAACAATCTGGTGTAACAGAGTCGTGGTAACAGTTTCCATGTATTGGCCCTCCTTGTTGAGTTTTACATATTTTTGACAATAAAGCTGCCAGCTCAAAACTATAGGCAGCTAATAGTATTATTGGATTTGGTGTTGCAGTATATTAACACTTTACATACAAGCAGCACCAGGCAATGATTCAGCACCGAGCATTATTCATTTGTTTCAATAATTAGTTTCCTCTGTGTTCCTCTGTGAAAAAGGAGCTGAAGTGGTGGTGTCATACAGAAGGTAATAGCATGTATGGAACTGATAGTTTATCAATCAGTCAAGGTTTAACTGGAATTGAAATGTTGTCTTCAAATTGTTGAGAAAAATCTGTGAATAGGATTTGGTGGAAGTGTCATACTTAAGTCATATTTTGTCCCTACTTAACCTAAAATGTTGCTATTTTTTATAGCAAACAAATGACATCACATGGAAAAGCAACTTTACATGTTATTTTAAACTAAACCTCCAGATGTCCATTTCAAGAAAGGTACAATTTGCTGCTTCAGTAAGAAACTACAGTATATTAACCCTAACCCTGACATGGACAATGCTGCATCTCATCAAAATCCATCCACCTTCTCTGAAAATGTGCCTTTTCTGTTTATAATTCACTCGTTTCTTTTCCATTAAACCTCAAACCACAAACTTTTAGTATTCTGGCACATGTAGCTACACCTTTTCAGCCCAGGGGGAAATCAAAGAGAGGGAACTCCATTCCAACCCTGCAATTATGTTTCACTGCTTGCAACAGATAGAGGGAATAAAAAGGATGAGGGGGTAAGAGATTACAAAAATAAAT
Organism: Maccullochella peelii; assembly: GCA_002120245.1. NCBI lineage: Eukaryota > Metazoa > Chordata > Actinopteri > Centrarchiformes > Percichthyidae > Maccullochella > Maccullochella peelii. The sequence continues at coordinate 18,272 of LKNJ01002115.1, read as the reverse complement.
ATCAGGGGAAATGGTGAGCAAAAGAAGAAATGGGAATGGGGGTGTGAAGGTGCAGATGGGGTGATGGTAGGGGAATAGGTAAGATGACCTGTGACGGAGGATGAGAAGGGCATGGATGAAGGCAGTGGTGATAGAGGGAGAAGAGAAAGTATGGAGAAGTAAGAGAGAGAAGCTGAGCTTAGTGAGACACCTTGCCAGTAATGTAAGGATAACCTAGCAACAGCAATACGCTCAGGAGATACAGGTTCCTTTTCCATTATCTGTTCTTTTGCTGATCCAATGGAAACGGCTCCCATGGATTCTCAATTGGACATGTCAGCAATCGTTATATATATTACATATACAATATATTGTGCTTGTTTGTATTTCAGCTCAGTAACCTAAACATCACCTAAAAAGCTATGGCTTTTTATACATATTTATACTTTTTAGGCTCTTAATATCTTTCACCTTTTCTTGGGCAACCAACATTACTTTTTTTTTAACGATTAAATGTATCCAATGCTTTGGTTTATGATGATCAGTCTCAGCTGTACTTTGTGTTTAGTGCTAATCATCAAATGTTAGCATGCTAGCACACTTAACTAAGATGGTGACCATGATAAACATCATACCTGCTAAACATGAACATGTTAGCATTGTCATTGTTGCCATATTAACGAGCCATTAAATAGCTTTGCAAATGTGGATGCTAGCATTTAGCGCTTTTAGCACTTATGTAGCCTACAGTAACCTCAAAGGGCTGCTAGCATGGCTGTAGACTTGAGACGGCAAAGACATGGGCTGAAAAGTTGACATTAGAAAAGAAAACACTCACAGTTCCAGTGTCATATAGTACATGTGCTGCTTAATTTTCATGGGAGCTTTATTTTTTTTGTATGCTAAAATGGAATTGTCGTTAAAACTTTGTCAAAAATCCCAAACATTTTATAGCAAGTGCTTTAGCACATACTAATTCTCCTTCGAACGTGGAAAGAACCCGAAGAACATATTTACTTTTTTAAAAAGGGCAATGAAGACACTCTCAATGAAATATTGCATTCAGTTACAGAAGCTAGTCGAACAGCAGCTGGCTCAGAAGTAGTAACAGGACTTTTTAGCAAGATAAGTGAGGGAACTAGTCAAGCACAGGTTGGTTTGGTTGATTGTCAAACATGTGTAGGCAGTGGGGACAGGCTGAAATACAGTGTTTCATATAGACACTAGAAAGTATTTGTGTGTGCAGATTAAAATGACACCTATAATTACTGTCAAGAAAATTATTTTCAAGGAAATTGGTACCCTGAAATCCATGCCACTTTTACTGTTAGTGCTCATTAAGATTCAGAAAACATTCTCAATACTCCTTGTTTCCTGTCTACCATCCCCGTGCCAGCCATATTTTGCTTAAATCGGGTACAACATTTTGGGAGTAATACGTCTAAAAGCCTTTCACTCAAACCATTTGTGGCTGCCAGAATCTCTAAAAGCTTTAATTCCATTTGAGCTGGAAGAATCTCGTTCATTTCCATTTTTTCGCATCAAAACAAAGAGATTTCTTGCCAAACTCATTCATTGGTAAACAATGTAAAATTCACTGACACTGTAGAAGCTGCCATTCTTCTCAATGATGATCTTGCTTATTACAGTAATTATGCAATCATACCAGTCTTAAAATAAGGGTGGTATTGACTTATTGATGCTAAAATGTTACTAAAACCAGTTTTGTTATCATTATAACACATTTCATTTCACTAAGTGCTTCCTTTTATTTAAAGGCACCTGTGGTACAGGCTGTACACACTTTTTTTTTCTTTCCTCATATTGATTTGAAATTGAATCCTCAGTGTTTGCAAGTTAATTAACCATAACTGCAACAATTACAGTAAGCCCTGAGCAGCAGGGCTATTGAGCTGCTGGTATGGTAACAGGTCTGTGTAAATCTAATCCAATATTTGTCGTGTGAATATTAAACCATATGCAGGTCACAATGGGCCTTGGTGCTGCTGCAAAGAACCCAAATCCAGGTTTATGCATGTGTATATCCAATAGACTCCCATACGTGCACTGATATATAGGCTCACAGTATCACACACATATAAATGTTAATAACTGCACATTAACTGCAGGTAGAGACACTCTTAAGTTTTTTTTTTATTAGCAATACTAATGATGTCTAACATTGATCAGTGACTTCCTGGAGTCTTGTCATTACCATTTTGAGATGTCTGACAGCTTTTTGGAGAATTAATAGTAGGGTTGAAAACACACTAATCAACATGCGTGCAGTGTATTAAAAAGTTGTATATTGTAAGGGTGGATGTACCTCTCGAAAGTTTATTATGTAGCAGCAAACACAGTCCAATTTTCCCAGAGTATTTTATCAGCTCTCAAGCCAAAGAGCCATCTGAGTATCATACATGAAGCATTATCCTTTTAGGGTACTCCAGTGTGAGCTGAATTATTTGGATCTAAAATGGAGTGGTTGCCTCTCAGATACTTCGGTTCCCCGCAATACATCAAATTCTTTTGATGTAGTGGTCAAAGCAAAAATGATTCTATTACTTTATACTTGAAATGGGTGGAAGCGCCTCTCAGGTCATTATAGCTCAAGGCAGCCTAAGTTGGCTTGATGGAAGATGCCAGATATTACAACTGATACTACTTGACCTTTCCTGAATGAAAGGCTACACAATCTTTTCTGCTTAACTACTTCATGAACCCCAGGGACTGTGTTCAACAGTGCACAGTCTCACTTAAAATCATGTCTGTTGGACACTATGGTAAAATACCCATTATTTTGCTGTAAGCGCTGCATAAAAAGAAACATGGAAACATTTCCACCATTACTCCATAAGCCAGGGATACTCAACTTGCTTTGCCTGGGGGCCACTTTTGCAAAATGACATGAGGCCAGGGGCCAGTTAATTAACAAACATCAATAATATTTATCAGATATCTTGCGGTGCTACCAAACGGGAATGTGGCACTGAAGCTATCATGTTTTGACTTGTGATGGTGCGTGATTATTAGCATCCTCGTATACAGCAATTGTAATTTGGCAAATTAAACACAGTGGTTTGGTTTGAGGTGGTAAAATACAGGCAAATTCATCAGTCCATTTTCATTCAATTGCCTGTTTTCATTGTCAGCCTTTTGACATTTGCTGTCCTCACTCATCTTTGCCAAAAGGCAAATCCAGTCACAGCAGCCTGGCTCAGGCATCTGGGAGAAGTTTGCCCTCAGGAATGTCTGCCAGGCAGACATCCCTGACGGTAAACTTTTCTCAAGTGCCCTGCACAGGTCAGGTGTATGTGAACTTTTTGCAGAAATCAAGTGTCACTTTGCACTGCACACATCGCTGATAGGCTAATATGCTATTTTAACAGCCAAGGGACATTATTGAACCAATTGGTATAAACAAAAAATTACCGGTTTGAATAAATTTATTTTCATTGTGAATTAGAAAATGGTCGGCGGCCCACCTGGCACCCTCTTGCAGGACAGATTTGGCCCACGGGCCTTAAGTTGAGTATCACTGCCATAAGCCAAGCTAAGATACACTTTGCTAAGGACTACAGACGCAAGATATATGAATGTTGGAATAGAGCAACAATTGACTTGTAGAATGAAAGGTCCATGGTTAGGGTTGAGATTGCTCTGATATCACATTAAGTATTAGTCCTGGCACACTGATTACCTTGAGCTGAATGTGAGGCCACACAATCCGCACTATTCTCCAAAGAAACCTAAGGGACTGTATCCATAAAAGAATGGAGTGCCCATTGTCCTTTCCAATCTTTTCTGCAGTAATTTGGGATATAAACAGATATACTGTAGTCATGGTAGAAGCATTTCTGAAAGGCTGCTAAATCTGCTTAGAGGGGTGAAGCACATGGCCTTTGTAAGGGAGAATAATTCCATGGTTGTCAATGTTGAGCTGCTACAGCCACACACTTTGGAGGAAATAGTTTGGATCCTATTTTGAGCAATGGTTGTTCACCAGCTCCACGGCTTCAACATAATAGGATACAAACATCTGAGTGAAATTGACTGAACATGCTTGTATGCAGTTCTTTTGTGTAAGCAAATTTAGACTGAGGGCTACAATGACTACTAATTCAAATGTAAAATGCATAACTATAACAGTGACTTGAATGTCTTCATTCCGTGAGCAGAATTCTGTCAGCTGATAATGCAACTCAAGGGAAGCCTTCTCCACATGATACATGTTGCAGTAAGTGTGACATACAAATTAAATTGTGAAAAATAAGGAGGTAAAGGTTAGTGTGGTTTGATGTGTTTGTTACTTGGAAAAGAAAATTGCACTTTTCTTTGTAACGTAAAAAAGTAATGACTTTACTTACAATTACTTAGACAAAGAAATTAGTTATGATGCTTGTTACTTTCTGTTTACCCTGAGTAAAAATACAAAATAAAATATACTCATATAATAATAATAATAATAATAATAATGGTGATAATAATAATAATAATAATAATTGAACCACTATTGTAACCAAGGGTAAACCTGAAGTTACCTCGCTAACACCAAACCCTGCTTCGTAGTACAGGCCTCAGATGATTTAAGTAATCTGCAAAACTAATTTGCCTTGTGTTTGATTGGAAAGAAAAACCACACTCTCTACCTCTGTAGAAAATAAGTTTGCATAATTTTCTTTTGAAAAAAAAAAGGGTACATTGTTAGATTGTTCAGTGTTCCCCTTACAATTAAATTTTAGCCCGCGTTTTTACTATATTGTTTTCCATCCCTTTTGTAAACACTGCTGGCTTTGAAAAACATATATAACGTATCGAAACATGTGGTCTAATGGAGTGCATTTAACATGACCTTGGCAATATGCTATGATTCATAAGCTTTCAATTTCTCAAAAGACCTTGTCACAGTTCAAAGCATTGTACCTTTCTGTACAATTTTCTATACAGTAGCTAAAAGTGTCAGCTGTCATTTACAGTGGCAGAGGCAAATCGTTTCTGTACAAAACACAGATGATGTGTTCTCCCCTCCAATGAATTCACTAAACCCCAAGGAAATGTTACACTATACCTTTTTGGTAGAAAAGCCTGCTATCTGGCTGGACTATACACCACATTTCACTGACAGTGTGATGGAGAGATTGCATTGTAATCTTGAACACTTTCAAAAACTGGTCTTACTGGTTTCAAAAGTCATATGAACAAGTAGAACAAATATTGTCTATGAGCACTCAGCACATTGGATCTACTCTACAGTATGGTTTCCTGGCTATGAGTCATTCACACATGTATATTTACTCCAACATTAATTAAGTCCCCAGGCAGTATCAGTGTATATATGCCCATTTGCAAAGTAGTGGTAGACTGCAGTCGACATCATCTCTATGAAGGGATTTGTTTCAGCACATAATAATTCACACCTCTGATTGCAAATTTGTATTCCTAACACTGTTCGTGGTAATGTGTTAAGTATGTTTTCCCTATAATAACTGGTGTTGCAAATTATTATTTCATTGAGAATAATTTTATAGAATTCAATCATAACTAAACAAAAACTTTCACCTCTAATTGTGAAAAAAGGTCCTTCCATTAGTTTTTTCAGATGTAGTTGTTATCCCTAATGTCCCTTAAAATCACTTAATAGTGAACATGGCAACTGTTGTGGTAACTAATATATAGAAAAAATATATTTTCCAGGGTAAATGCTACTTACTCTAACTGTATGAAATACAACATGTCATTTCTGGTCTCGCCCTCCTGGTTTTACCTCCATTTTCCTTTTTTTTAGCCATGCTAGTTCTAGGGATAGCAATGTCAGTCGGCCTGTCAGTCCACCACTTTGGTCCAGACTGTAATACTACTTGAGTGAAATATATTGTGGTGAATGGATCGCCATGATATTTGGTAAAGACACTCACGTCCCTCTCGGTTTAACTGTAATAGCTTCCTTCATTTCATTATTGTCTGTCAGTTTCTTAGCTAAATGCAAATAATCTCTATTAACATACGTTTGTTGTTAATGCTGACTTATCTTTACTTCTTGAGGAGCCCTGAGGGATTACAATGAGACATGTCTCAGTAAATACAGTGTGCCATGTGACATGAAAATTAGTGGAAACAACGAAAGGTAGCAAATTAAAGCTTCCATGAGTAACATCAGCGTGTGTTTCCTGGCAACACGGAACTTTTTGGACATACAAATAACACAGAAAACAGGAAAACATAAAGTACACATCTACATATGAAATATGAAAGTATACTAAATATTTGTAGAATGAAGTTGAGTCTGATTGTAAAGTCATCAAATTCAGTGTGTATGAAATAACTGGGAAGTTCTGTATCATGTGCAGTTTTTCCAATTCTTAACAGAGTAGTTCTATGTCAACCCCACAATACAACAACACCCTACAATTAAACATTATACTGTATATGCCATGAAAAATAAAAAATGTTACTGAAAGCATTATTTTAAAAGTTTGAAAATGTGAGGAGCTTTTTTTTCCCGGACTGGAGTCCTGAATGAGTCCAGTTTTGTAAATTTACATCTAGCCCACATCCATAACCCCCTGCACCAGAACCTACCCATTACCAGCAATTACTATATGAATTACTGTGACCTGTAAATGTAGCTAAGACCCTTGACTAGACCTTAACTGTAATCAAATAGGCTCATGCTGGCCAAAAAACACAGTGATTGTACAGATTGTTTTCAAGGGATTATTAAATCATTTAAGGCCAGTGCAACATAAAAATGTAAGTTCCCCTGCTGCCTTAAAAATGTGAGGTTAACTGAACTTAGGTTGAATAATTCAAAATTGTATTATGAGCTTTGAAATGTAAAACCAACTAGAAAACAAGTTAAATGAACTTAAGATATTAAGTTTGTATCAACAACTGTCCATTCACAGTTAAAGTTTGTTTGTTAATTGATATAAGGACGGTGTAAGGGCTTCTTTTTTTCCTTTATAAAATATAAGGACTGATATTCTGCATGTTGACTTGTTTACATTTATTTGACTTAGTCCAAATGCCCAACAACAGAGAGATTCACTGAAAGCAGTCTACATTTAGCACAAACAGGTTGCTTATTTAGGGGAAAAGGGATTAATATTATCTGATATTAATATATGTAAATCTGTCTTTCAGGGCATCACTAAAATACAGACAAGCGAGTATATATTTAGTATTAAATAAAAATAGATAATGTCAATGTTTCTACTGTGGTTATGGGGTAGACAACAACATCAACAACAACATCTGCACTATATGAAGCTCCATTTTGGAGACAATCAGATTGATGACGCATCACAAAATGCCAGCAGATTTTTGCCTTCTCCCTCATTAAATCTGCACTGCAGAGTCATGTTATGTCAAACCCAGCCATCCACCCACCCACTCACAGACACACAAGTACACACACAATAGCATATCAGTGCACACATGGACAGAAATGCTTGCACGCACAAACACCCGTGACTATGCATGTTTGGTTGTGCTTGCAGTAGTTGAAGACAGAAAGAAGTCACTGTGAAAGACTTCCACTGTTAATGTGTGTGTATTAAGTCTCTAGGTCTGTTGCAAAACCAAAAGTCCCATAGCAATGAAAGTGGCTAAAATAAGCTGCAATGTTTATTATAACTCACCATATGAATAAGCTGCAGATGAAACAAACATGTTGAGGATTTTGCTATTCTTAGAGCTTTGCTGCTCTGTCATATCGTTTCAGCCTATTACATTACGCAATACCTTGTGTGCGAGTGGACATCTTGATGTAAGGGTGGTGGTTGAGGGAGGCCATAGAAACACCAAAACCAATAGATTCCTCCTTCTGGGGACCATGAATGTCCAATTTCATTGGAATGTGGCAATTGCTTATGTACAAAGTTCACATTCTTGGATTTGGGCAGAACTAAGGGAATACTGTGAACAAAATGGACAGAGGTCATTAGAGGAAGATTACGATTCATCATCTGGGGACCACAAATGTCAAGATACTGTATCTTCCTCTGGGCCAAAGTGTTGGATTGACCAAATTAACATCGCCATTCTTTGCCCCTGCTGCAAAAGCAAGGAAATATAATATACTGTATAATATAATAATTGTGTGTAGCAGAATGTAGTTTTTTATTTCCTATATCCTGGTTATTGAAGGATACAATTCAAATAACAATTGAATTGCATGCTTCTCTTCTCATGTGTCATACTCTGCGCATTGTCTCATCGATTGCATCTGGCTGGTTTCAGGGTTACTGGTTAAGAATTAGACTCATTTCTTGGAGGGATGCGAGTCGGCTTGAGGTTTGGTTTAAAGTCAGATTCTGAGCAATTTGGCATGTACTAATAATGTAAGTTATTTCATACAATGTCAATGAAACTACAGCAATGTTTGTTGTGTGGAGCCGAGTGGATCCATATGCAAACACACGTAACACAGGATGGCCGAGAGTGTACTGGGTTTATTGATTCGAGCAGAGACAAGCGGGGAAGGAGGTGTGGAGATCCGGGGTGGACGGAGCAGGCGGGCTGGGGAACGAGTCGGGACGCAGACGGGTCGGGAGGAGGAAGTGAACCTGGGAAAAGACAAGGCACAGATTAGCAGTGGTACAAAGCGTGATCGAGGTTTCAAGGTTTGTCAGGAGAGCCGTGGGTTGCTACCAGGTAGAGGAAGCAATGATCTGGCAAAGAGTGGATGTCGAGCCGGGGTAGAAGTATGGAGAGCTGATGAGTTGATGGAAGACAGGTGTGACAGTTGATGCCCGTAGCAGGTGGTAGGAGATGGTGGCTCCGCCCCTCCGTCCAGAGTGCAGCCAGGTGAGTCTGATGAACTGGGAGTGAGAGAGGGAGAGAGCGGGAGAGAGAGAGGGGGAGAGAGAGAGAGAGAGAGAGAGAGAGAACTGTGGCCGGAGACTTCATGGGGCAGGGGGAGCGCGTCCAGGACGCACCGTGACAATGTTTGTGTGTGTGTGTGTGTGTGTCTGTGTGTGTGTGTCAACAAGTGTGTGTCCCACTGTGGCCCAATGATAAAAATGATGCTGGGTAATGTCTGGCAAAAGTCCATTCATTATTGAAATAAGAAAATTGAAAATTAAGGAAATAAAAATATATATATCCGTCACTGCTGGCTAAATCTTCGTCTGAGATTAGTCAACACACGAGGTGTTTCATCTGCATTTTTCCATTGTCCACCTCACTCGTATCTGACAGGACAGATACGCTCCTGTTTTGATCAATACAGCTACACAGGCAGCATGACAGACTTGTGGTTCACTCGTGTTGGGGTCTGGGCACTGCAAAAACGTGGGTGACCTACACTCAATATTGTGCCTGAAAGCAACCTGTGTAGAGGACAGTCATTATTTGCGCAACCACAAGAGGTCAATTGTCAGGGAGACATTGTTTTGCTGGTGTGGACACTATCTCATTGAGTCCTTAATTTGAATAAAGCTGTTCTAGGTTAGAACTTCAGATAACTCCCTGTAAGAGAATGTATTCACAACAATGCAAGCATAGTGTCTCGAGTGTATACAGTGTACTGTATGTATCTATGTATGTATAAGTAAGAGTATTTTTCGTCAAAACTATTTGCATCACAAACTGTTTTTGTATTGTGCTTGGCCCCATGGGAATGTTTTTGTGCCCATATCATACATTCATACATTTATTTCATCAGAAGGCACTTTCTGAGTGTTTCACTGGGTTGAAAAGCCTGGAAACACACACAAGCACATGCACATACAGCATTGCATCAGGCTCTGACTTCTTCTGCTGGATTCCCTTGGCTTTGCTTACTTCATTAATATCCTCACAAGCTTTTTGTTCCCCTATCAAATGCTGTGCAGCATGTTTATTTTAAATATTTGAAGTATAAAATTAAATTTGTAAGAGGCACGGGAATGTTGTCTCATACCATTTTATTCTTAACACATTTATTTTTGTCGATTTGTTGTTTGTGTGTGGAGAGCATTTTGTCGGTCTTCGAGTGGTTTGATTTTAACTCTTCAGAGGATGCTAAAATCGGGTCTGTCAGGCGAAAAATAATCCCTTCAGCCTGTCATCTTTCAAGCCAATTTTTCCTTTTGTTTTTCACACTATGTGTGTGTTTTCCCTTTGATCTGAAACTTGAGAAATACAGTATGTTCTCACATCCCTTTTAACCTTCTATGTGAGTTTTGGTTAACTAGTTTCATTGTTATGTACTTTTTGGCCGTAACAGTACTTCTGGATTAAGACAGGAAAGCGGGAAAGTTTAGCAGACAGAGGGTCATTGCCTAATCCAATAAAAGTCAGTAACGCTTTATATTAAGGTCCTTGTAATAACTGTTAGTTAATAGGTAATAAGGCCCTCATAACGTTATCACATTTTTAGAATGTCTTTTGCAATATACAATTTTATATTTTACAATTTGTTTTTCAAAGTCCAGGTTGAGACTATCTTTTATAGAACGTTCTCTTTGTGGCTACGTGAAAATGATGAAAAGTTTAAAAAAAATTTTTCCAAAGAGCTGTCTTTAAGTGTGTTTTTGTGCTTCACCGCTAACACATTGTATTTATATGTAATTTTGAATTCACATTTTATCAGCCTTGACAACATGTAGTGCTCATTCCAGTGTTAACTGTTAAGTGCATAGTTAATTGCTGATAAATTAATAATAACATTTTGTTAACATTTTTAACCTTTAAGCTTAGTGAAGGTTTAACAATGACAGAATAGGTAGGCTAGTAAGACTCAAAAAATGAGTTTGTAATGCAATTATAAACAATTATAAGAAACACATAAGGCTTTTATTAACATTCTTAAGCAGTCTATAAACAGTTAACAAGTTTCTTATAAGTGCTTATAAATGTCTCATAATCTATCTTATTATCTAACAGTGAACGTGTTATGATGCTATTATTAACACTTAAATAGTCTTAACACATAATAATGTGATAATAATTAGCATCTTATAAGGACTTGTTACCTGTTAACTACTGCTTATTACAAGGACCTTAATATACCAAGGTCTCTGGTAAAGTATTTAGTAATCTATGGATTGGAAGATGGACGATCTTATGACAGGTTAAGGCTTTCAATACATGAACTTCCCCCTTTAATGATTATTCTGCCAATCTGATCCTCCTTTGTGCAGCTCCATTCCAGTAAGTGTGTTCTTCCATTGTCTTCACAGATCGGTTGTTGGTTTCATAAAGCACGGATTGCGGGGGCAAGTCCCGGAAGGGGAGTGCAGAGCAGAGTGGTGCAGCGGAATCGTGCTGGGCCCATAGCGCGGGGTTTTAATGGAAGCGCAAACTTTTCCACCCAGCAAGCTGTCAACAACTTCTCCATCCAGATGAATAAGCACTCATAATTGCCAAAAGTGTCTAAAGTAGGAGGTCTCTCTGTGGACACCATAGTAATATCACAACCACTTATTTCTACAAACCTAAAGTTGATAGCTCTTTGGTTTCATTGAAATTTCTTAGTTTAGTTTAGATTATAGGTCAGTACAACTTGTATACCAATCAATCAATCAAAATTGATTTATATAGAACCTTTCAAACAAATCGAATGCAAAGTGCTTTACAAGTGACTGACTAAACGCAGGATGTTAAAAATGGATTGAGAGAGTAATGCACACCAAAACATCCAAAAAAAGCATAATAAAAGATAATACACGCAAGTAACAATAAAGAATAAAATGATAAAATACTACACAAAATAAATAAATTAAAGTAAAATAGTAAAATGCTGCAAAATAAGATAGAATGAAATAAATGACACTAATCAGTAATAAAATATTGATAAAACAAAAATTGAATAAAATAAATAACGATATGTTATGTATAATAGCACTTATGTGCCAAATGGCATTTCTGAGTATTGTAACGTGTCCTGAAATAAACAATATATGTGGTGCTTGGCTGAAACGTGGAGGGACTATGTCATAAGCCTTGAAATAAAGGGGGAGAGAAAGATGAGCAAAAATAGCCTTGGGTTAAAAAAGAGGTTAAATGGCTAAGCTGACCAACGGGCCTGGTGCCCCAGAAAATGTATGTCCAGGATTAAGAATGTATTTTGGGAAGGCCCTCACAGCGAAATACTGTAAACATGTGCGTCTCTGTGTGTGAGAGAGAGTCTTTAAACAAGAGAGAAAAACACCTCACTGTGGGATTCCCATTTGAAGCCAGTGTTCATGTGGACACAGCCCTCCTTTATTTTCCAGTACACTTCTAGCTGCTCGTAGATTCCCTCTCAACAAAACTGGGTCAATTATTTCACAACATTTGTATATGCAGGTGTTCACCTGTTCTGTATGTCAGCTTTTGTTTCTTTTTTCTGAATGACCACCTGGCCTAGAATGTATTTTCCCTATTTTTCTTATGAAAGTATGCCTGCATGACAAAGTTGTTGCAAAGAAATAAGAACTAGTGTTGCCTCTCCTTTAAGGTGGGGGGAAAGAAATGACTGGGTGGCCTTGGGATAAAGAGATGGTACCTGGACCTTGTTTATCATTGCAAACTCAATTCATCAATTTAACACCTCTTTTGGTCGTGGTCCACCTCAAATTAAAACATTTTTTTAATATAATTTCACTCCCGCGGCGCTATGAATTTAGACATAAAGGTTTTCAAGAAGTAATTACTATTAATTACAAATGATTTGTTGGACTGTCTAACTGCTTTGAAGGTAGGGAGACGCCTTATTTTTAAGATTTCGGTTGAACACTGCCATAAATTGTACATAAGGATTCCTTTAAAGCCCTTGAAAATATGATTTCAAAAGTTATCTGCCCACAAGGATTACGAAGCAGCCATTGCAGCCTGTTACGCAGATGCCGGCCGAGCCAATCTACTGCACCAATTTCAAAACTTTTTGTATCTATTAGTCATTTAGACCCACAATTTGTAAAAATAGGGCCCATGTTTAAAAATACTGGAATTACTCTTTAATGCTTTTGAATTGATTTCTGATTATAATGATGGTTATGATGCCTTCGACATAACAGTTTACCGAATGTGTTATCTATTATTGTAACAGGTTACATGACCGGCAGCAGTGTAGCATAGCCATAACAGAAGCATCCATCCTAATTAAGCGTCCTTGTGAATCCCTCGTAGCTCCAGAGCTGCCGTTCTGTAGCTGACCATGACCCCTTGTCTCACTGTGGAGGAGGAAAAGAGAATAGAAAAAGAGATTGGGAGAGAAAAGGAACTCACTTTTTCAGAGGAGGAACAGAAGGGGGGCATGTTTCGTGGGTTGAATTAGACTGTGTAGCTGTCTAGGGCAGTGTTGCCATATTCTTATTTTCTCCACTTGTCTTTTCTGTTGCTCTGTCTTCCTGTCTTTCCGGGGCGTTGGGGTGCGAGAAAGGGGGATTGGAGGAAAGTTTGGTTTTGTTGCTGTCTGCTGTTTTGTTTGCCAAAGGTGCTTTGACTGAGCATTCATGCCAGTTTTCAGCAAAGCACTGCTACTGCAAGATATGCAGCTGGAAATAGATAGGTGGGTAGATAGAGAGAGACAGACGGCCGGCAACACAGGAACTGACTACAGGGAGGCAAAAAGAACTCATTGTATAGTGCCAGTGCCCTGCAAAATCCTCTGTTATCTACAGAAACTTTTCAGAAATGGAGAAAAACGACCATTTTCCCCCACTGACACCTCTGCTATGGCGGTATTTTACAAATCATTACCACAGGGCTGGCTTGAATCATTTTCTGTACATGTGAGGGGCAGCATTACATTTCATTTTCAGTCCAAAGGAAATAAAAACTGATGCTATGAGGTTTCCAGACACCATGGATAAAGTACTGTAGCTGTGTGTGTTGGTGTATTTGAACTAAAACTAACTAAAAGTTTATTCTTTAGTAGCTCAAAATGCAGCCAAACTGAAGCTGCAGGAAACAAGGTTATTGTATTCAGAATACACTTATTTCTTTGCCTACATCATGATTCAAGGCTGCATCACAGAAGAGTGTTTGAAGCCCATTAACTAAGACACCATAAATTAGCTCTGTATGCCTAACAGAAATAATGTCTTAGACTCTGGAAAAGTCACTTCTAACATAGGGTGTGATAAATTAAAACACAAGTACACAATATAACAGTGAGTGAGAACTCCAAACCAGAGGGTTACTGGTTCAAACTTTCAAGTTCAAGTTAATTTGTCATTCAAAATATAAAAGATGCAGCTGAATGAAATAAAATATGAAGTGCAGGTCTTTGACACTGGAGGTCATATACTGCGTCCAGAGGGTGGTTAGGTTTAATGTGGGTTGTTGTTCAAAGTGTGTGGTTGTGTTGTGTAGCAGGATGTGTGACAGTCTGCCTGTGATAGAACGGTGACATTACTGCTTTATGCAAAAAAGATGTGTTTGGCTGTATGGAAACAAGTTCTCTGTCTCTGTAGATGGACAACTGACAGTATTCCAGTGATTTAATGCAAAAATAGGGGGCGCCGTCATGAAATCGAAAGAAATAAATCTTTTGGTTTCTGATATTTTTATCAAAGCACAGGACATGAGAGCAGATATGTATACTGTAGCAGGAAAAAAAAGCTATTTCATTTAAAAGACGATGACCATTTACACAGTTCAGGTGAGTGAATGCAAAAATGAGCCATAACGAATACATTACACATTGAAATGCATCTCATCTAGTTGGAGTGCTGCAAAGTGAAGGCAACTCTATGTGCAAGTCCTCATTGGTCATTGGGCACATCTGCTTGATCCTGATCTTCCATTGGAGGATTGGCAGTTGTGCAGCACAGCTGTAGCAATGATCACCTTGCAGCATCTTCTTGGCTTGAAGCTAAGTGTATTGCATAAACACTGGAATCGATTGTTCCATACTTTTTAGTGAGCTCTAGTTGTATCTTTGCTGTCCAGCTGTTGTGGGATTTAGATATGGAGTGAATAAAAAGTTACTCTGACTATACCCACTGTCGACAAATAGTAGTCCACTATGGTGTCCTCTCTGAACAGTACGGAAGAGGATTAGGGCCACATGCGAAAAAAATTTTTTGAGTTCTGACTTTTTTTTAAAAGTCAGAATTATGACTTTATTCTCAGAATTCTGACTCTTTTTTTTAATCAGAAAAAAAGAAGTCAGAATTCTGATTAAAAAAAGAATTGTGACTTTTTTTTAAAATCAGAATTCTGACTTTTTAAAATCAGAATTCTGAATTTTTTTAAATCAGAATTCTGACTTTTTAAAAAATTAGAATTGTGACTTTTTTTTATCAGAATTGTGGCTTTTTTTTAAATCAGAATTGTAACTTTTTTTTTATCAGAATTCTGACTTTTTTTAAAATCAGAATTCTGACTTCTTTTTTTCTGAGAAAAAAAAGTCAGAATTCTGAGAATTAAGTCAGAATTCTGACTTAAAAAAACAAAGTCAGAACTCAAAAAAATATTTCGCATGTGGCCCTAATCCTGTTCCGTAGAACTGAGCACACAAAGAGGAGTTGAGAAAAATCCTTGAATCATGAGTTGCACCTTTCCAATGGGCAACACTGTTGAAAACTCTAAATTAAGAGGAGTGCGTACACCCTGAGCATGAATGGAAAACTAGTTTTTACAGTTCCTGTACTCCTCAGCATTAGGAGTTGATGGACACTTGATAGGAACATGACATCCATCTATACGGTCAATCACTCCTGGGAAGTAGATTAGAATAAAATTTCACTTTATAGTTAGCTTGGCCAAGGAACTTTATGTGAAGACTCCCCAGTTTACAAATTACCCCTGCAGACTTTGTGAACTATTCTACGCACTGTTAGTTCACTGGCACCACACACCAGTTTCACGATGAAAGATTCCAGATTCCAGATGCCAAAAACCTCAAAGTGATCAGAACTTGGAGAGGTGGGTAAAGGCCTTCCTGTTTGAGACAAAGAGGAAAGTCAAGGTTCAAGCAAAGATATTATCGCCAATGCATTTTCTTTGTACGTACGGTCTCCAAACATTGTTTCATCAAAGTAATTTACAGTATTACTCCTATCAATAAGTACTCTAAAGTCCTAGAGTAGCTCTAATCCTCCCTTTTGCAATCAGTTTAGTTTAATCCATTTATCAAGATAAGTCTGTGCAAGTCGCTTTGAGTTAAGACAGCTCAAACGGGCATTTTAGTCTGGGACTGGGCTTAAGCCCTGTCTGTGAAACCAGCTCATATTGTATTAAATGATAAATAATTCCATTACGTCAAGTTCAATTCAAATATAAACTGTAAACAGACAGATACAAGCATAGACATCGACTAATAGATCATTTCAACACAATGGAAAATGAACATTGTCTCATGTCTTGGAGAGGATGATGTGATTCCTGCTTGTACCAGCACGGGCACCATCAGTGCAATCACTGGAAAGAGTATTTGCTCCACTGCAGTCTGAGAGTGAACAAACAGAGAAATGGGCAGCTAAGACCTCATCAGAGATTTTATGCATGCTGAGAGAGCTCTTTTGACCAGTTTGGAAAAAGATGATCCGGATTTACACACGATGCCACAAGCCAAAAGAAGATTCAACTGATGATGATGAACTTATTAGTAAAAGGAAATGTACAAAAAAGACAAGAAAAGCTTTATTTCACACCTACTGGAAAATCCCTTTACTCTGAGAAAAGGAACTCCATGTTCCATATGGTGACACAGCATCCAATGAAATGCTTCACAGCAGAGGGTCCCAGCAGTTGGCCAAGTCCCTTAAATACTTTCTCCATGACAGTGAAGGAGAGAAACGGCAGGTCTGCCAAACATTCTTCCTCAGAACTTTGTGGTACCACCCTAAAAATGATCATCTCAGTCTCTGGCAACACCAGCCTAAACAGTGTTACTCCTCGACATGACCACAGAGGAAAACACACCCACACACACCTGCCAATCAATCCAACAATTATTCATTAATGAGGAGAGTTTGCTACAAAATGGCATTAAAGACATGCATGAGGGCTTTAAGTCAAAAACCAAGAAACCACACTCCTATCAGTCATATCGAAACGCAGTGAAGGATAAAAAAACGTAAGCTTCACTAAGCTGGCAGCAGAGGACTATGAGCTTTTTTTTTTTTTCTTTCAGATTTCAAGCAACTGGATTTCCTTATGACGAAGGCCAAGTCGGAGTTCCCTCTGCAACTGCACAGCAATGATAAGGTCGCTGAGATGTCCCACTCTCACCAGCAATTCTGAGAAAACCTGCCAGTGGAACATAAATAAATAATCAACGGATAAAAACCACCACACACACACACACACACACACACCACAAACAACCTACAAAACTAATGAAAACCTGACCACTAATAAAACAAGACAAAGAGACTTTTGTTAGTTCATAAATTGAATATTTGTGACCATTAAGTTGTCATTGAACCTGTTGGTCTACTAATGTTATGGTGTGCTATATTTTTAAACACATCATCATGTGGTTATTATGATGTTGTCACATTATTGTATAATGTTATGATAAAGCATGACTATATTGCCTTTAAAACACACACACTCAAACACCAATGCAGAGATGAAGACCTTCTAATTTATATTCAAAACTTATCTCATTTCATATCAACTTTAAATGACTCTACATCCTATTTATGTGCCAGATGTTAATTGCAAATTATTATCAAGGTTATGTAAATGAAAATTAAACTTTTCTTAAGACAATTGTATGTGTTGAAAATGACTGGTGTCTACTGAACATGTTAATGACAATGATAATAATCAAACAGACGATAAATATATATAACTAGAAAAATTGCATTTCCTGAAGAAAATGCGTGGGAATGCTGAAAGCTGAAATTTATTTGCATAACACTGCTGAAAATGCAGGAAAACCAGTTTGTATGTGTGTGTGTTTGTGTATTTGTGTGTTAGTATCAGTATTTGTTAGTGTATTACTGTGTTGGTCTGTGTTTGTATGTGTATTGTATTACTGTGTGTGTGCGTGTGTGTTTGAGTGAGAGAGAGGTTTGAATTTATCTACGGTTAAAAAGGACAGATAGCTCAACATCAATCCACCAATCAGGACCGAGCAACAAACTGATAGTAAAAATCCCCACAAAGACAGGAAACCCATTTTGTTTGTGTGTTAATGTGTCTGTATGTGTGTGTGTGTGTGTGTGTGAGTGTGAGAGAGAGAGAGAGAGACAGAAAGACAGAGAGGTAGGTTTGAATTAACTAACGGTTAAAAAGCAGAGGTCACAACTGCCAAAAATAGCTCAACATCAATCCACCAATCAGAACAGAGGAACAAACTGACTGATGTTTAATTTGTTTATAAACATCAGCTGTGCTTGTGACAATCTGGTGCCTCAGAGTGCTCA